>NJRQ01000474.1:103461-125891 GCA_003063805.1 Aphaenogaster ashmeadi
AAAAAATAGAAGAAATAAAAAAGTTTCTAAAGGAATCAAGCTTTCTAACGCATATTTTTAGATGATCACATTCCGGTCCGTTAAAAAGTTGTAATAAAAAATTGAATAGGGGTTATTAGTTTCATCCCCTTATAACGATACGGGAAGATTAACAAAGTATTAATAAGTATCCTCTTTACTAGTGGAAAATATCCACCAAATTTCATTTTTTTTAACTTGTTCAAAATTTGAGAAAAAAAATAAAAACCTAATTTTCACCTCCCCCTTTGGAGGAGTGTAACTCCTCAGGGAGGGATATAGGAGTATATGTTTATATGAAAACCCCCCTTAATTTTCGACAAAGAATCGTCTCCTAAAATTTTTCGCACTTATTTAGAAACACCCTGTATATATACGTGTATATATATGTATTAAGCACGCGCGCTCCGAAAGTTTTATATTTATAGCGTACCATTAGCGGCGCGTCGAGAAAACGGCGTTTCCTCCCGTGCAAACAATGTGTATGTGGCGGTAAATTCGTTTCACGCGACAAACGACGGGAACATTCTGGGAAACTGAGCCCGGCCGTAATAATTAACAGTTGGCGCGACGCGACGTTTAATTGCGGTAATTACGATAATTACTGGCGAGCGTGGCCCGCCGTGAGGCGCCGACGTCATTCGTCGCGTCACGACACCGTTAACGGCAATTTGTTGCTAACATTTCGCTTCGTGTCATCGAGAGCGGCTCGCGTGATCGTCTCGATCGATATACCGGTCGAGATAAGATCGTCGATCTCGCCCGCCGCGGCCGCGGCGCGATGTTGGAGATTTCGATCGGCGTCGCACCTCGGAATTCGCTTATAAATCGCTCCCCTTTAATTAGCATGGATTAACCAGGTTAATGACCGGAAATAAAAAAAAAAGGCTCTCTGCGTCCCATTTCGCGCGTCAACTTTGTTCCAGGCGATAAAATCAGTTTTTAATTATCCGAGAAGCAATGAAGGCGGCGTCGTTCCGTAAATTAAAAACTTCTACGATCTTGGCGTATTTTTGTCGTCAAAACCATTAATACCTCGTGCTCGTACCTGCGCTTCAAACAGCGATATGCAAATTTAAATCGCGGTGGATTCGAATGAGCGTATTCGCACATAACTCTTCCCCGAAAGACGTTAATAATCTTATGTCATGTGATTCTCGATTTTATTCACAGAAATCTCTCTCGCGTGGGATTCGCGCCGATAAAAGCGCACGTTTACCCGCGCGAGAAGCGATTTTCCAAAAGGCGGCGAAAAGGCGACAAGTTAACGCTGCGATCTGATTTTGGAAAAATCGCGGTCATCCATCTCCTCGCGACTAACGCGAGGTCGAGGAACGAGATGAGAAGGGAAGGGCTCAAGGGCCCAGGCGAGGAAGGAAGAAACGGACCGGCATAAAACTCGCCCCACAGAATTTTTCGTTCGCACGGTTTCATTTCAATTAACGTTCCCTCGTCCCAGGAGGGTTGCCACCGCCGTCTGTATGTATGTATGTATGTGTGTATAGCCTATCTCGATGTCTCGCCGATAATTGCGCCGCGGTAACACGGGCGAGTTAGCGGCTCCTAAAGGGATGGATTTCCGAACCGGTTTCGCGCATTATGCGCGATTCTCACCCCGAGGCACTCGTAAAACCTTAGGCAAGAATTCGCGCCCTGTGGCGGAGGGGGTGGGCGGGAGGGGGGGAAGTGGTTTCGAAGACCCTGCGATCGATTCTCGGTGACTGTACGACTCTCGAATTCGCACCCGCGCCGCGATTCAATTTAGAAACCTCGTTGTGTCTCATTGGGCTTTGTATTGCTTCTGTTTTCTTCGCGCCGGCGCCCGCGCCGGTGTGAGTGGAATCCGCCTGCCGTGTAAAAATAAGTTACATTTAAATAAATACGGGATAGAATAAATTAATAGAATAGATTGGGATAGACTCTTCGTATAAAATTAGATAATTTATTTTATTATCGATAAAATGTCGTAAAATTAGAGCTTATAAAATGTTAAGTAGACATAAATAAAATAAATTAAATTATATATTATATTGAATTAAATTATAGAAAATCAGTGCTAAAATAATGAAGGAAGTAACAAGTATCTTCTAAGCGAGAGAAAGACGAGAGAACACTTGCCACTTGTAAATAAATTGGATGTAACAAAAATATTACTGCAATAATTCAGAGATCGATGGTATCTCGTGAATCTATGCGACTGATAGACGCAATTGTCTCGAGGCGAAACGTCGAAGAAGAACATAATCAACGAGTCGACACAATGGAATTTCAATGCAACGGAGATGATCTTCCGATCGCGGAGTTGCGGCAATCGAAGCCGCGAGTCTCTCGGCGGAAGTTACGATTTCGATTATTTGCACTGCACATCTGGCAACAAGTTGCAATCTATTCCTGCCCGATGCATCAACGTAGTAACCACGGCGATGCATACCGACGCATATGTTCACTCCCCCGCGTACATAGACTTTCGCGTCACACGCACACATACGCGCGCACAAACCACGTACGTAAAACGCCTGCGATATTCAGAATGATTTCTAATGTGTGAATCGCGTCAAACGAGAAGCGACTGGCACGGATTTAGATACGTTCATCAGCAGACTGTCTCTCCTTTCCGATAATGTGATTTACCCGCGCCGTTTTCATCCGCTGACCCGATTCCGCAACGCCGGATGTGACACACGTCGGCTGCTGCGCGAGTCGACAACCTCCAACGCTCGTTTTTTACTTTTAACTAACACATTCCCGGCCGCCACGCGATATGAAACTTGAATGTGATTCAGAGTTCCGGCGCGGCTATTACGCGATCTACCGCGCGAGTGTGATTGACTGTGCGCTCATTAGCCGAGTGACTAAAAACGAGAACTACTCAGATGTCCGTCGTTCATAATCTTGGATCAAGATGAATATTCTCTCTGCGAAGTCCCGTAACCCCTTTCCTTTATCTAAATATTTCAGAGCTTATTTTAATTATTAAATGTTTTTCAGAATTTGATCGTTTTATACCTGTTTAATATCGAAGGGAATCTGAAACGTTCTGAATATTACATTTAAAATGTTCTAAAAATAATAGACATTAGAATTAATCCAGACTTCAGAATTGAGAGATGCAACAAAAAGTAGTTGGAGAGTTCTGCTTTATTTTTATAACTAATTAATTTTATAATTATTAATTTTTATAACTATAATAAGCTTATAATTATTATAAATTTTTACATTTGTTATAGTTATTTTTACAACTATATATAATAAATTTGCATAACTTTCTATAACTGTTAATTTTTGTAACTTTTCTAAAAACAATCGCATCTCTTCGCTTATAAATGCGATAAATATATACTCAATACATATTGCGCAAATATCTTTCTGACCTATTCTTGAAACAGCACCAAATTAACAAAGTGTATATATTTTTATTCTCAAACAATAATCGATTCTTTCGTTCGCCCTTATTGATGTTCGGCACTTGGTTTAAACGTTACACCAGCTCGTCTATCGAACGAAACTGCGGTCGACGGATCAAACTCGCGGTATTAGACCCATTAAAATTGACGCTGGGAAATAATTAAGTGACCTACCCCTGACCCCTCGCCCCTAGCGCGCACGGCGCCTTTTCTTGCCCTTTACCAACGGCCCCGTTCCACCCGGCCTCTTCCCTGTTTATCTCCTTTCTTTTTTACTGCAGTGCACGTAGGCTAAGAAACACGACTTCGCCAGAGTCGCACGCGTTGCTCGGCGGTGTAATTATGCCGCGCAGTGATTGGCGTGGTTCGTGGAACAGAGGGTGGCGGCGTGGTCTAAGCACGAGGGTGGCGGTCGCGGCCGGGACGGGGCCGGGGGCGGGGGGGGAGGACGGGGGGAGGAGTGGTTTTTAGCCCGAATTCATTAGAAGTAAAAATCGATAGGCGACGCTCTCGCTGCCTCCGCCGGCGGCGGCGTTTCGCTCGGTAAAAAGAATGCGAGAGCGCCTCAGCCGCCCCCTCCTCCCCCTTCCCCCTTTCCACCCCCCCCTCCCGCGAGAGAGGTTGCCTTCCTCCTTCCTTCTCTGACTTTCCTTAGAAGACGCGAGCCGCGCGTCTTCCTCTCCGCTTCCTCAACTTTCCCCATCGCCATCATCCCGTTCCAGAAATCACCCCCCGACCCGGGCTATCCTTAGCCTCTCCGCGAGACGATATTCGGTGCTCGAGGAGGGAATCGCGGTTCCAGGATTCAGCCGCCACTTCGTTCACTCTTCTTTTCGCTTCGTTCCTTTTTTGCCCACGATTGCACCGCGCGATGCTCCTGTCATGCGGTCGTCGTCTTTTATATAACTCCAAGTTTCTAAACGAGCAAATGTCAACGTCTTTGACAATCCTGACAGCGCGATTAGATCATTCACGTTGAAACTACACAATAAGATCTAGCCAGATGATTTAAATAGATTCTCTTTTCCACAAATGTTGTCCGTATTTCTGTTACATGTTTAGTACTATAGATAATCAGGCGAATCTTGATATACAAGACAATAACGTGAAATCTAGTTGGATAAACATAAATCCAGAATCAAGCGAACGAATCTATCTTTAAATTCGCGGTCTATTTTTAAGTGAATACGATCTCTCGTCTTCTATTAACGACGTCGCCAAATTAATAGAAACAGAAATGCATCCGAAGCACCGTTGAGATCGCGCATTGTAGAATCTCGAATATTCTGTTTAAATATTCGTCCGAGAGGCATCACCGCCGCCGTAGTCCTGCATCCGTATAAATAGCGCCGCAAGATGAATACAATCGCGTAATGGAGGCGATGTCTCGGAGGGAGAAGGAGATTTCGTGACTTTCTCGTTGGTGTCGTATCTCGTTCTACAATATAGTCGCGCAAAGTGTAAATTCGTAACTACACACTACACGCTAGTTCCACGTGTGCTTACTGGCTCGCCAATTGGATCTTCGGTGATAATGCGGCCAACTGTTGTGAGATACTCGCGTGTATAAATATGCCACGTCGGAAGCGATTGCCATTGGTCACCCCGGACACTCGCGCACGTGTAAATTGCAGACGGATGCGGCTGTACGGCTTTCCCATTGTGCTTTTCCCGTGCGTCGCGTATAAACTCGCTCGATATCGATTACGAGGAACGTATTTACGACACAGGAGACAAGAATTAAGTTGTGCACGCGGTTTCTAGCAGCGTAACACGGTGCTAAAGTGCATCCACCGGCTGGAATGAAAGATGCAAAAAGATCAAAACGAGATGCACTTTAAAACACTTTAAACGCAGCGTGCTCTGCTTGTTAGGAACGGTGTATAAATAACAAGAAGCGTTATCTTTAGCAGACTATTAAAGTTGTATGAATGACAATGATTATGGAAAAGATATACAATATGTACACGGAAAAAAAATTTGTTAACTTGACTAAATTTTTCAACTAAATAACATTTCTTCAGTTCAAGTATTTATTTATTTAACTTAAACATTTATTTATTTAACTTAAACATATAATACTTGAAGTTTACTTTTCAAATATTTATAAATTTAACTTAAATAAATAAATACTTGAACTGAAGAAATTTTATTTAGTTGAAAAATTTAGTCAAGTTAACAAATTTTTTTTTCCGTGTATATATATATATTTTTTTTTTAAGTATTATTGAATAATTATTATTGAACTGATACTTTATAATATAAGTTTTAACATTTCTCGTTAAAATAACGTAAATGTCTAGTTTTTCAAAAGATAATTAACGTATTTTTTATAATATATAATATATCACGAAGTACTATTTAAATACTTTAAATAATTTTTTACATAATATTATAAAGCCGCCAATCGATTTCTACACAAGTTTATCGATTCTTCTTCGAAGATGATCGAGCTGGCGTTGTTTTTCTGGGTCACCCTATGAACATGGTGAGGGGTCAGGGCGAGTGATGAAAGGGGAGGAGAGAAAGAGACGATAGAGAGACGATTGTACGAGGGAAAAGGTCGGGCTGGTCCAAATTAACGGTTACCACTTCGGCTCGGTCATTAGGGAAAAACTTTCTTTCCACTGGTGCCGACCAATCCCGACCCGCAAAGATCTCGGGGACCTGGAAGAATTTTCAATCGAATCACAATCCTCGAAACGCTTTCGCCCTCGTTTTCGCGTAACGAGGACGCCGTTGCCATCCCTCTATTTCGTTTCCCTCCAGCAATCCCTCCGACCAAGCCGTCTCGTTCGTTTTTCCTGAATACGCGATTTCAGTTCCGAATGAAACGCGAACGATCCAAAAACGTATATCGAAGATATGAGAAACTACAACACAATCTCCGCGCCGAGAGCGTGAAACTTTAATTGGATTAGACAAAGCAAGCCGTGTAAATGCATGCTGTAAGATTATATCTCTGATAGTCTCTAGCAATAATACGAGTATTATATATATAGTAAGGCCTTATTTTTTATCTATTTAATTTTGGACGAGATTGGTACTTAACGTGTATGTGCATAATTTAATTTTTTTCTAAAAGTATACATATTAAGATAATGTTGGATAATTATTGATTGATGTACATTTACTTATCTTGTATTATTTTTTTAAAGTGTATTATTTCTGTATAAGATCTCTCTGTTTCAAACTATCTAAAAATAATTGTGACTTCACTAATGTGACTTCACTAGTTATAAACGAAAAATACACACAGACATACGAAAAGAGAATGTTGATAACCAGGATTTTAATATAAATATGTATTTCATGTAAATATGATTATCGAATAATAATTAAGGTTGCGCTAACAAGTCGTCAAACGTTCCATCTCACATTTAGATTTTTATTATAATAATCGCATTAGGAAAGTAACATGGGAAATTTCTACGACATATCAATTAGAACGCGGAATATTTATAGGTTGTGCGATATCTTCTTATTTATATTACTTTTTAAAAAATCAATAACATACTCTTTCTCGAAATTGCGGCAAATATGTTGTAAATGTTCCGCAAAATAAAAAGTGGAGCAACGCGTCTGAACTCTGATACGATGTCCGTTAATAATCTATCGCGGAGTGCATTGACCAGCTTGATTGTCACGCTGTACACGTAGTGTATTTATTTTTAATACGACATGACGTTTCGCTCGCGGCGCGACAAAAATATGAGTTTCTGCATAAATACGAATTCGTGCGATGAACCTTCAAAATACGTATATCCGATACGAGCGCCTATCTCGCAAGTATCCTCATATCTGCACATGCGTAATATTCTACCTCACGTGTGCACCGCGTGTTTGCCACGATGTCGTATATCCCTTGTACGTAAGAAAAACTCTTTCTTAATATCGTCCGTCCTTCGTACGCACCATCTTCGCCCGGCTCTTAATTACAACCCGGCGATGGCGAAAGAATGGCGGGGCTGGTGGCGGCTATTAACGTCCGGCGATCGAAGGTAAGAGCGTGCCGGAAAGGTAGAAAGGGAGAGAAAGAAAAAGACGGGAAGACGAAAAGAAGCGTAATAAAGTTGAAGCGAGAGAGGATGCTAGGTACTTTTATGTATTCTATACCCAACGTGTGTGGTTTCACCGATCGGTCGCGGCTACGACGCAGGAGTGTCCAGGGGGGGGGGGCGGAAGGGGTGCAGGGGGAGGGACGGGAGGAAGGGTGCGGTGAAATCGACGAGGAGCTGGCGGGGATAATTAGGCGGCGAGAGCGAGAGGGAGACGTCGTGGAAAGCTGGAGGAAGGAGGAGGGAAAAAGGAGACTTCTGGGTAAAGCGGCGCCAGATAAGACTTAATATTTGATCGTGAGCCCACCCTTGGCTCGACCGCCGAGTCAACTCGCTTCCACTTGCCCCCCCCCCTCCGCTCTCTCTCTCTCTCTTCTCGCCCCCTCCCTCCCCCTCCCCCCTCACCCGATCGATCTCCGCTCCGTTACTTCCTCCGGACGAGGGACCTATCGGGGGCAAATCTGTTGACACTACTGTCCGGAACCTTGTTTCCGATTTCCGCGCAAACGTCCACGCGTGGGATCGACAAAACTGCTCGGTGTCGTCGTCTAATGTCTTTCTGGCTTCACGCTCGATTGGCCCGGCACGCGAGACGGGTCTTGTCTCGTCGAAAAGTTTGATCAAACATTCCTCCCTTATCTACGACAGAAATGTGCTTAGCGTAATAGTTTTCAAGAATTTTTACTTTCGCAACACCTTCAAAATCACGAGCCGGTCAATGGTTCACCGTTTTATCAACTTAAATTCGAAAAAAGATCAGATTTCCGTTACACTTCCCAGTTAAGAAGTTATCCGATTTTAACATTGGAAGACGTTTAGTGGAATAAATTATATATATATAAGCTGAGTTAATATTTAACTTCAATTAATTGATTCGAGCGACGGTATATTTCAATTATATTATCATCAATTATTGCAATATCTATTTGAAGTTCGCGTTTTAATTGCGGACTATAATATTACCTCGAAGATGCTTCATGCCCATGGGGGTCTCGTTGGTGTAACTTTAAGGGTTGCGCGCCGCCTTACCTTCATTTCTTCGTGCTCCCTGCGAAGTCACGAAATTCGTTATGTACAATGTAAACGGCCTTCGTGACTTTAAAAGCGTTTGTTTCATTGCGCCCATTTTGATCGGGGACAGCGCGGCTCGTAAACCTCCGCAAAGCTCGTAATGAGGTATTTAAAGCCTGAGAATTCGAAGAAGGCGGATCGATTAAGCGGCGAAGCGCTAGTTTATTCTTGTAATCATACCGCTACTCTTGACAAGAAGACACTTTAAACATTTTTCAATTGTCTTACTTCAGAAGTTTATTTCAAGGAATTATCGGGAATTATCCAGAGTGAGTCGTATTTTTAGAAATATCATTCAGAAATATGAAGAATATGTCGCAATATTATTATATGATTTATATGTGTAAATAAAAAATATCTAATATATAAATAATATCCAATTTATTTTTACTTATTTTAATTTTCATCATATTTTGCAAACGAAAAAAATTTCTTATCCGATTTATTAATCACCGGAGGAGAATACCGTGTAAACATAATTTGCTACATACATTTACACATGATCGTTTTACAGTATTTGTCTATAATAAAGATTACGGATATTATCCGAGGTTATACGGTTAAGTGAGTTATTTGTACATATTCTCCCTCGGGGATTAAAACTGGAAATACTTCGAGGCCGAAGGAAAAGATGATAAAATTGCGGGTATATGTTCGACATAGGGCGTTGTTAGCACGCAAATGAAGTTTAATTATGTCTTCCTGAAAACATCAGTACCTCGCTGGAGTCGTTTATATCGCCAACCTGTCAATTAACGGAACGGACCGGCTGATTGACATCCATCGCGCGAGTATGAAATCACGAAATGTCCGGATGAAGCATTAGGAGCGGCTAATCTGTATAAAACGAGTACGTCATCGTCGGATCATCGAACCTGCGGATCGGCGGCGCAGAAACAGACCGACGAGAGGGTAGGTGGGCAAGACGGAGGGCGGGGAGTGGATGGGACTGCGTTCTGCGAGATGGTAGGTGTTGCAGAAGAAGGGTAGCCCTGCGGGCTCCTCGAAGAAATTTCCATGTCGAGGCGGCGAATCGATTAGACGCCGGTCAACTCCGACCCTGTCGAACCGCAGACTCGATATTCCTCCATTCCGTCTCGCCCTCCGCTCGTCTCGTCGTCTCCCTCCCTTTCCTTCCCCTCTTCCAAGACTCGGTTCGAGCGTATAATTATCGGAGGCACGCGAGCCCACGGACTCTCCTCGAGAGGGCCTCGACGGAGTCCTCTCTTTCTCCTCATCCCCAGCTTATTCCGCGCTTCTCCGACTGCCCTCCCGGGCCGACTCTCCTATTCTAGTCCCCCGGTTCGCTAATACTAGGAAGAAACCTAGACTTATACCGTAGACTCACTGGTCTCCTACACCCGGGCTCGACCCCATGCTGGAGGAGCCACGCGGTACCCCATTACCATACGATTTTCATGTTAGCGCCTCCGGGCCCCGAAAGCTGCACGACCGCGCATTATACTTCACCTAACCCAAGCTGCAACGCACGATGTACTCACACACACACGCGTGCATGCATGCACAAATGGGACCCGGATAGGCGTCCACGTATGTGCGTATGCACGTGTATCGCCCTGCCAGAGCAAGTCGAGGCGTAGGTGTAGGTGTGGCAGGACCATGGAATCCCGGTCTAGGTAATTGTACAATACTGTAAACGTTTTACTTGAATCCAGCGGCGTAGGCGGTCGTGGACGCAGAATTCCTGAACTCTGTCGGAGAAAGATAAGGGCAGAGAAGATCGACGAAAACGTAAAATAAATCCGGGAAGGCTATTGCGTCCACACACACATACACGGAAAGAACGGTTTTGCCGAAATATCTAAAAATTTATCTGGATACAAAGTTGAAAATAACTTTGTTGAATCATCAAAATAATTATGTAGGACACTCAAGCTAATTGCTGAAATGTCAAAATTTTTCGCAACAGTATCATTATGTTTTAGGCCCGGTCTTTCATTTTCTGGTTAACTTGTAGTTTAGGCTTAATCTGATCATAATGTAAAAATTGTGTTTTTCTATCTATGGTTAATCACTAAACTGATGGTTTTATAGTGATAACTTTAAAGTTATAGTGATAACTTATAGTTTTATAGTGATAACTTTAAAGTTATCACTATATCTATGGTTAGTCACTAAATTGATGTTCTATCTATAGTTAATCACTAAACTGATGGTTTTATAGTGATAACTTATTTATTATAGTGATAACTTAGTTATCACTATAAAACCATCAGTTTAGTGATTAACCATAGATAGAAAAACACAATTTTTACATTATCATCAGATTAAACCTAAACCACAAGTTAACCAGAAAATGAAAAACCAGGCCTAAGTGTGTCCGGCATAATTATTTTGATGGTCCAACAACATTATTTTCTATATCTGGCTAAATTTTTAGATACTACAGCAAAATCATTCTTTCCGTGGAACATACATACAGATATCTAAGAAAATTTCTGTCTTTCCTTCCCCGCTTCTCTCTCGAGGACAAACGTCTCTCCACGCATCAATCAATACTTCCAAGCATTACATGCGATTGCCTGACGACGACGTGGGGACGCTTTCAGTTGAGCGGGAAGAAAAAGGAAGCGAAGGCGAGAGCGCGGTCTACGCTAATGCCGCCCGTTCCCACCGGGCCGTACCCGCGTATCTGCGCGAGCGGCGACCGCGCGGCGTGATTATGCGTGGCTACGGAGTTATTTGCAACAGTCGCGGGTACGCACTGACAGGTAGCTTTATTTACCTAATTGCCGGATTTAACTGGGGAAAAATGGCGGCGAATGATACGTCGGCTGACGCGCGGGTTAACTACATGCGTGCTGGATGCCGCGTTTCCCTCGCATGCGTACGTGCGTGCTAAGTCGTGGAGAAGATTGAAGGCCCCCGCCGTGCGCGTTGTCGCGCTCCTTTCATCCACAGCGAAACCTCCCGTTCAGTCGGGATAACATCGCGCTTGTCGTCCCCGCAATGACGTAATAGAAACACACGTATAATTAGTTAACGGATCGTTACGTCGCAAATTTGACAGACGCAAATTTACTTACCTTTCCTCGATGTACATAGGTATGTATAATTAAAGGTGGAACAAAAAAAAGAAATCGATACGAGACACTCGCAGATACGAGCAGAATAGATTACGTCTGCAATAAAAATATAGCGGATGAAGCGGATCGTTCGTTAGAGTGGGAATTGTTTTAATCGTAAGGGCCATGGCACACAAAAAAACTTACGCAGTAAGACTTAAACTTAAGCGAATCGACCAATCACAATCGAGACTTAAGAACGCCATCTTAAAACTCAAAACTTATGATTGGTCCATTCGCTTAAGTTTAAGTTTTACTGCGTATCTACGTTTTTTTGTGTGCCATGGCCCTTAGGATCTAAGGGAAAACGTAAGCAATAAGACTTGAGCAGTAAGCGAATCGGCCAATCATAGTCGAGAATTGTCGAAAATGTAAGGTTACACTGAGAGAAAACGAAATAGTTCTGGCAACTATAATTTGGCAACTCTGAAATTTAAGTAGTTGCAACTAGTTTTACGAAGTAATAGGAACTAAAGTAGTACTGAATACTATAAAAATATAGTCACGCTAACTACATTTGTGAACTATTAATTGATAGTGAAATAGCGACTCAACTATAATTACACAGTTATATAAACTTCATACAAGTAAGATATTATGACAACAACATTTTTCCAGTTTAGACAAATATTTAGACAAATATGTAGTTTATCCAACGATTTACTATAAATGGTTAATATTACTATGTTTTCTTAGTTCATATAACTTATTTGTTGTTGTTATTGCAACTTTATAGCACATAGTTGAGGCGCTATTTGTCCACAAATTTCTAGTTGCTGATACGACTTTTTTCTCTGAGTGTACCATTTTGAAATTCTCGGCTCTGATTGGCCGATTCGCTTACTGTTCAAAAGTCTTACTGCTTACGTTTTTCTGTGTGCTATAGCCCTAACTCTCGCACCAACGTGACAAAACTTATCTCTGCCGGGCGCATAAATATCTCTACGCGCCACGAGCAGCATCGCGGGAAAACAACGGAGAGTCTCGTGTTTAGTATCCGTAAAGCTTCAAGAGGCCGTTCGCATGGTGCAAAACTGTAAACGGCGGCGGATCGCGGGAGTGGAGAGGCTCGCCGTTGCTAGACAATTACTTACTCCCCGAGGGAGTACCGACACCGACGCCGGCTACGCGTCATTCCCTGCCGAAGTTTCTAATTTGCGAAACGCGAGTGCGCGAATCCGCATGCGCTCGCATGCTCTCCGATCCGGATTTCGCAATCGGGGGTCTTGGCGCTTCGGCGGTTATTTCGGATACGCCGTGATAGCGATCGCCCTAATGCAAATGCGACACGCTGGCGGGGCAATGCGACGTAATCAGTCAACGTTGGTGCTGAACCGCGACTATCTCGGGAACGAAGATATCTAAAGCCGATATGGAACTCTTCGGATCGAGGCGCCTTATCAGCCCTCTGACACACTTTAGAAACTAAAACGTTCTCGTTTGCTCGTAGCTTTCTTATTACGTATGCAACTTTGGAGATTTGATTGTGTTGACTGTATTTGACTGTATCGCAAATTTTATATTTAAAAAAAATAAAAAACTAAAGTTTAATGAGAGTCAGGCGCTGTAATTAGTGCGCAAGAGATTAATACAAAAAATAATTATTCAAAAGAATACATAAAAATGAACTAGTGCTAAAAGTGAATTAGTGCTTGCTTTAGCTTTGAATCATCTTCATCCTCCCCTTTTATATTTTACATAAACTTCGAATCATGTGCGCGCGCGCATGTGAAAGCCTGCACTGAAAAAACGGTTTTAACTCAAGTATCTCTGAAAATTTAGCCAGATACAGATTTGAAAATAATTATATTAGACTATCAAAATAATTAAGTAGGACGCTCTCAAACATAATGCTGCAAAAAGTTTTGACATTTTAGCTACCAGTTTGAGCATCCTACATAATTATTTTAGTAATCCAACAAAATTATTTTCAGATCTATACACAGAAAAAATAAACTGCCAAATTATAGCTTGCTGATGCAAGTTTAACATTGTTTAACATTTATAATTAAGCAGGTTTGATAGTGCAGCATTGAAAATATGCTCATAACTGCTTTCAGACATATTTTCTTTGCTACTCTATCAAATCTGTTTAGTTATAAATGTTAAACAATGTTGCTTTAGCAAGAACTTGGCTGTATCAACTAATCTATTTTTTTCATCTAGCTAAATTTTTTAATACTTCAGCAAAACGGTTTTTTCCATGTGGGAATTGAATTACACTGATGCAAATTATTGTTCTAAATTATTTTACGACATTTTTACGTACGCCAATAAATTGGATGGACTGAGAAGAACCTTCATTGTCGGATCGAAATGAATATGATCGTCGGGATATAAAGCCTCGAAGCAGAGTCGGCAGCGTAAAGCTGTCTCGCTGCCCTGTTTAAATAATACAACCGTAGGAAAAGCGAGTCCACCTCGCCCGGACTTCGTGATCCGGCCGCAACTTTTTCGCCAGGTGAGCGTTCCGTGTTATACTGCCGATTCTACGAGGCTCGATACTACAAATGTCGCATTGTAGTCCGGCCAATAAAGTCGCCCCGCTCGCCCACGCCGAGCCATCTTTCTCCCGTTTCCCTTAAAGTCGGGCGAGAGGACCTGGAGTGCCTATCGAAGGTACACGTTCCCGTAAATGTATCCCACTCTTCGCGATATTTTTTCATTCCACTTAAGGTTGCTTCGCGACGAACGATAGTAAGATCGACTCTCGTGGTGACATCGATCGAGCCGAGCGTAAAAAATGAATAAGTGCCGTCTTCCAAATATCACCAGTTCCAATGACAGCATTTTATCGAAGATTTGTTAGTACTCCGAGATAATAAATTTTACTAAAGAAATCTATACTTAGTACCTATATTTATTTACTATTACTTATGTTTGCTTGTAAAAATATTTCGCGACACATCTAATTTTGCACATTGTTAACTGTTTAATTTACATGTACAGTCTCCAAATATATCTTGTAACTCTTTAAAGAAAGATTTGAAATGTAAATAGAAGTATTTTTGTAACGAAGTATTAGGTATATAAACGAATTTATACTGTCATAGGAAAAATCAGCTTTTATCGCCATTTTGATGTTCGCCCCACTTTAAAAAAGCAGCGGGGATAGACAGAAATAGCTTTTTTTTATTGATTGTATCGAGCTTCGCTGTGCGCTCGGTGACGGACATTTGATAAAACAGATTTACGGACTTACGGACAGATATTTTCTAATAAATATTTATGAGGCGTGCCGCCGCGCACGATCGTAAACTAGAAACATAATTCGAAATTCGTCACGGACGCGCAGACCATTTGCATCGATTTCAACCGTCATCGTCGCCGTCCTCGTCGTCATCGTCGTTGTCGTTGGCGTTGAAGGTCCACGTGTCGCCAAGGTACATACGTGGTACCTTTTCCTCCCGTAGGGAGACCCCTTGATCGAAGATGCAAAAGCATTCCGTTTTATTAAGGCACATAATCGAACATCCGCCGATTCTCGATCGAGACGCGGCGTCGTTCCTAATTTTATTATCTCGCGCAACATAAAGCCTGTGCCTTCCGCATAAATCTGCGGCCGTCTTCAACGACACGCGACCATTCGGAATTTGAATATCGCTCGAATTCTCGTGCCGGGTCGCGCCGTGCCGATCGCATTTGCATCATTTTGATTTTTCACTCCCGGACTGTTTTGCATGATCCTCTATACTCTCGCCCTTCTGGCCGGGAGCCTACTTTCGGGCAGATGAAACCATAATAATCCATTGTACGACAGCGCGGTGCGGCGTGCCACGCATACGAACGTTACGCATCTCGATTTTACTTTCTTCAGGTGCTGCGGAATGCTAAACAACGGTGCAACGTAGAAATTACGTTGAAAAATATGTCAATCAAAAATCAGGATATAAATTAATTTTTGACACATTATTCATTACATACTTACACGCCTACGTATGTAGTAAGGTCCAAAAGCTTCCGGCTCAAAAATATAAAAAAAATAATAAAATGAAACGACCACTTTTATTTTTTATTATGATCACTCTTTATTTTTACATTTTTTGTTTTCAATATATGAATTAATCTTTTTACATCACTAAAAAATATTCTGAATTTTTGTCCTTAATTAACGATGCGAAGATCACTTCTTTATTACCCATCCTACAGCTTTGATTTAGCTCTTAAAGATTGTTTTTTATTTTCAAAATTGATTTGCGTGGAAAAAAAATTATCAGTGACAAAGAAATAATCTTCGCAATGTTAAACCATATTATAAGGATAAAAATTCAGAATATTTTTAGTGATATAGAAAAATTAATTCATTATTTTAAAAAATGTATTGAAATAAAGAGTGATTATATTGAAGAACAAAAATGGTCGTTTTAAATTATTTTATCACCTTTTTTATATCCTTGAAACTTTTCAACTTTACTACGTACATTACGTATTTTAGATCTCAATTACTTATCTACGTCGCCATGCGACACGCGAAAATACGAATATTAGGAAAAATCATTTTATTGAAGTGAAATAGTGTCTATTTGTCCGAGATTTTTATGCTCGCCGCTCGCAAACAAAGAGTCCTCATCCTTCCCGGAAGAAAATGCTTGCGCATCACTGCTATATATTCCCGTTTCTGTGCAACTGTCGTATTGTGTATAAAGTCTCACAGATGAACGTCGCGGGTCGACACGCCCGTTGTAAAGCTAAAATCGTTATTGTCACCCACGAATCTCGCCGGGACGGACGTACGGCCCTTCCTCAACAAAAATCGGTGAACGTAACCGGCGCGGCGGGCTCTCAATAGCCGTTCAGCGGCTCCATTCGGATGCAGGTACGACCGTACAATTATTATCATTGTCACCCACGGGTTTCCATACTCGTCAGAAGACAGTCAGACCCGTGGTCCGGGCCGCGCGGCCGTTAAAGCGGGCCCCGTGGAATATCGCGGAGGCGACCTCGGCGGAACGCCGAACGGCCATACGCGCGACAATTATTACTATCGTCATCCGGCGATCTTCCGTGCCGGTTGTAAAACGGCGCGGGAACTTTGTTAACGCAATAAAAATCGCCGCGGAAAAAAGATCCGGGGGAAGAACGGGCTAGCCAAGGCGAGCAGGGAGACGGGCAGGGACGCGAAATCGTGCGATCGATCGACAGTTATTGCTATCGATGAGTCCCCCGTGAAAAGGTGCACTGCCCACAAGGGAGAGAGAAAGACAGAGAGAGAGAGAGAAAGAGAGAGGGAGAGAGAGAGAAAAGAAGAGAGCGCGAAAGTCGAGATATTCACTGTTCGTAACTCGGGCCGTTGATCGCGGTAAATTTTTGTAGCGAGTTGTGCGCCTCGCGAGCTGGCCGCCTTTCCTTTTTTCCTTCTTTCCAATTCGCACGGAAATGAATTCCCGAGGGATGTCGACGGACGCGATTAAAATCGAAGAGAAGGGCCGAACATTTCGTTTACGACCTTCTACACTCTCGATAGCACGGGCGTGGATTTGAATCGAGACGTTTTACGACCTTATCGAGATCCGCGAGGATATTCTAGCTTGCCTTTTAATAAAACAGATAATTAGCGTTTTAATAAAATAGGTAATTATTTTAAATATTTTACTCGTTGTATAAATAAATATATCGCATTCCATCGTTTGAATTACAAAACTATAAATGACATACAAACTTGCATATGATAGATAAATTATGTGGGGAATTTGTCGTCGAAGATCTGAGATGTGAACATATTTAAACATAAATATTAAAAAGTAATCTTTTTCTTATTTTTTTTTTTTTTTTAGAAAAGTGCATTTTGTTTTTGATATAATTGATCAGCAATTTCTCTAGATATTTTCTTCTTTTGATATTTTTTTATCATATCCTTTGTATAATATAAATGACATACAATTACGTATGTAATGATACACCGAAAAAACGATAAGGTTGCCACAACCACAATAATAGTAATATTTGGTACAGCCACGTCTTATGGTTGTCACATTCACATTGTTTTGTGTAGTGCATCTATATATGTTTGTCTCAACATTCACTATGTTTGCTATACCAAATGCATATAGTTGCCTTTACATCAATGTGGTTGTCACAACCACAGGACGTGGCTGTACCAAATATTACTATTATTGTGGTTGTGGCAACCTTGTCGTTTTTTCGGTGTAGATAAATTATGTAGAGAATTTGTCGTTCGAAGATCTGAGATGTGAACATACTTAAATATTGATATAAAAAAAGTAATTTTTTCTTTTTTGAGAAAGAGCGCATTTTGGTTTTGATATGATCCATTAGCAATCTCCTCAAATAGATATCTTCTTCGTTTGACATTTTTTATTTTGTACCAATTCTCTTTCGACCCCTATATATATTATACAAATTTCCATTTTTTTCATGCTTGGGATGCAAGTACTTATGCAACATCCCCTATACACGCGGCGGATTCGAGATTCGAATAGAAAGGACTCGTGCCTCTAAGAAGCGGGCAAATCATGCAAAGTAGCGCACTGTATTCTAAGAGTGGAAATCAGAAACGATGCAAATCGCCGGTAGGCCCATGGCGGAATTCGAATGTGATTCAAATGCGGTCGCGTGTCCTCGGTTATATCCTGGACGCGCGAGCGGGCGCGCGCGGCAGGACCGCGCCGCAGGATCGTGCGGAGGAAAAAAGTATTCAAATCCGTCGCGCGGCGCGGAGATTAGAATTAGAATCGACGTTTCGTCGGACACGTGTCTGCGCATCGAAAATCGCTACGCGGCCCGAAGTGAGGCGGAAGGTGCGCGGCTCGCGTGGACGGGGAAAAAATATTCAAATCTCAACACGAGCCGGATGTGATGAGAGCCGCCTTTGTCGTGCGGCGTTTGAACGAATGATTTATTTACGGTGCGCGGTGAATGCGCGAGCACTAGATATGAGATGATTAGACAAACGTTTTACATAACTCGTCCGTCGTTTTACATGAGAAACACGATTTATCTGATTGCTCCCTCGAGACTCGGTTCGTGAAAATGGATTTCCAACGATTTGTAATTCAGAAGCTATTAATGCCTTGACTTTTTAACGAAAAATCAAGACTAGTCATTTTAAATGCGCCATCTTCATTTTCTTAAGATTACCTAATCACGTATATTTACGAAAGAAAATTATTCGCGGGACCGCGGTTTCACGCAAAACGCGATCTTTGAAGAAATCCTATCAACGACCAACGAAGGTGCGAGCACAAAAGTCACATCCTTCCTCGATCAGAATAACCGTCGTGCACGCGAGACAAAGCTCCCTGCATCGGCGATCTAGGTCCTCGAGATTCAGCACACCGAAGCATGTCGCCGTTCACACACAAGGAACGCTCCACTTCGTCATCCCCTTTCACGTGCTTGGCCGTATGCAAATTCCGGGATCCGTGACCGCACGCGACCGACCGCGATCGGGATTCAAATTCAAATTTCCCACTGCGAGGGTACCCGCGCCCGTTACAGGTCTTACCTTTCCGCGTCGCTCGCTAAGAGCTACCCCGTACACTTGTCACCCCTTTCGGGCGGCGAGGATACCTGTTTTCCTTCGAGAGAAAGAGAGAGAAAGGGATACGAGGAGTAGCATAATAACAGACGATCTTGGGGGGGAGGGAATCCGTATCGGGCCGCGGAAACCGCCATCGGGAAATTCGAAATCGAAAATCAGACCGTGAAGGCCAACCGTCAACGCACGAACTATCGATTTCGCGAACCATGGGAAGATCACGACTCTCGCACGAGTTCTCCCGCCCATCCCTATTACTCCATCCTCATTCCTGGTGCTCGCTCGAAATAACGCGACCGTGGAAGCCCTCGCCGGCATTAACATGCATACCTGCGAGAATTGGTCGCGCGCGCGCGCATCACCTCTCTGTGTTTCACCCGAAATGTTCCCACACCCGTGCGGCGCCCTTAATTCCGGGCATTGTCATACTCGATGCCTGGACTGGCCCTAGACAGATATATCCCGCGGGAGCGAAACTCTGTCACTCGGTGCCGTTCGACGTGGTGGGGCTCGCAGAGTGAATGCACGCGCGGATCGGTTCCTGTCCGCGGTGCTGAATTAGGAGATGGGTATAAGGGGGGTCCCGGGGATCTACAGAGTAAGAAGGAGGGTAGAAGGGGGCGCCCCTTTTGAGACAATAATAGAAACAGTGCCCGTACCCCTCACGGGCACGACCCAAATACCTTAAAATACGTGATACACGACGAGCCCCTCTCTCCCGCGAACTCTCATCTCCGCTCTACCTTTTCGCCCCACTGATACAATTAAAGTACGTTGCGGTCTTTAAAAGGTCGCACCGCACCTCCGTTTGTCCGCCGATTTATGGGCAGGGCACGAAAGGGTGAAAAGGAAAATCTGGGACAGTGTCGTGGATTCTACCTGTTCCGGGATCCTAGACCCGGGTGCCGTGCCCAATCGGATCGGACCCTCTCTTCCATCATAATAACTGAATCTTCGGCACACCCCTCCTCCCCTCTTCCTTCTTTCCAACCGATGAATCGAAAGGGCTTGGTCTGTGCGTGGATTCTTTGATTTGTTGGATATCGCGGGGCCCCCGCTCGGCGGTCTATGGTTCGGTTTTGTTAGAAGGGACGCGTAGGGTCCGTCGGGCCGGAAGTCGCCTCTCTCTCAAATAGCAACATTAGACGAGCTCGTACTTCGCAGACCGTAAATTTCAAGCGCCTGCGATGATGATTCAACCGTCGAAAATTAATATGGGATTCCTGTTCGTTTGTTTTCGCCAGAATTTTAAATAAAGATAAATATAAATATTCCGATGAAATGAAAAAGTATACTTAACGTTAAATATTTAAATGCTAATAGGTTTTTTGCCATTAATTAATTTATTTATAGTTAGCGGCAAGTTGAAAAGTTTTCATGTTAAATTAACAAACTGAAAAAAATAATGACTTAGTTAATGTATCGTTATTTTTCTATTCTGTTAATATTTATATTGTATATGTTATATGATGATTACTACAATAACGTCGGCGAGAACTTCGTATGTCGCTTAACAAGTTAAAAATCAAAACCAATTCTATTATATTGAAATATTTGTTTCATTTGCAACAAAAACTACGAGCTGGCAATTTACGCTAAAAATGCCGTGAGAGCCGCGGATTATTAACCAACGAAGTCACGTATTCCGCACTATGCAACGATACGTCCATTTTGGACGTTGCATTCGGCCCAGACGCAGCGATATTTCCAAATGTTCGTTTATTTATTTGATAATCGAATATTGTTGCGCCAATCCCCGTGTGGTTACCTCTAAGATAGATAATCAATAATAACTCTTTATTTTTACCGAGGCGCTGAGTTAACCCGGGATCGAAGATCCGCGTGAGCATTTTCGTTACGAACAACAGCATGCAATATTTACAGGCGGGAGAACCGGACTAAAAAAAGAAAATTGAGCGACTATTGACGAAAATTATACACGTCGGGAGTAGAAAGTTATTTTTTATTTAGGTGTCGATCGGGTAGTCAACCGTGCTTACACGTGCTAATTATGTTACGTAACGACAGGCATTAGGACGCTAATTGTGGACCCGAGTTTTCTTGGAAACCGATCGATCAATTTTGCTAAAGTAACCAATAATAACGTTAGAAACTACCAAGGACTGTTCACCTGTCGCATTAATCGCTGTCGTATTCTTTCCAGAATACTTTCCTATTATCCCGCTATATCTCATATATCGTGTCAACTGGCGAACTATTCACGCAGCATTCATAACATTTTTGCCCGGAAAATTAATTTACAGCAGTCGCTAATGCATCGGGCATTAGCAGTTTCCTGTCAGATATTCTTTTTTGAACCCTTCATTGTTGGAAAGTATTTTAAGCGTGTGTGACATTATTAAAGTGAACATCAATTTTACTTTTTGTTAACGGCAATAAACTGCATAATTCTAAATTTACACGACTTTATCGAAAATTACGCTTTTTTCGAGACTTCTCGGAGAAATGTTACACGGAAAAAACAGTAAGGTTGCCACAACCACAATAATAGTAACATTTGGTACCTGTCTCTTATACACATCTAGATGTGTATAAGAGACAGATTCTAAACAATGTGAATGTGACAACCACAGGACGTGGCTGTACCAAATGTTACACGGAAAAAACAGTAAGGTTGCCACAACCACAATAATAGTAACATTTGGTACAGCCACGTCCTGTGGTTGTCACATTCACATTGTTTTGTGTAGTGCATCTATATATGTTTGTCTCAACATTCACTATGTTTGCTGTACCAAATGCATATAGTTGCCTTCACATCAATGTGGTTGTCACAACCGCAGGACGTGGCTGTACCAAATGTTACTATTATTGTGGTTGTGGCAACCTTATTGTTTTTTCCGTGTACGATTGATATCCAATTAAAGAATTTAGATAACGATATAATAAATATTTATATCAAACTACTATGTCAACGTGGTTGTATCTCGCTACAATCGGATTGCGATAAGTTCTGATGAGCCCGCAATGTTCTTTCATTGGACTTTCTCGTTTATTTCTAGATACTATAAACAATAAACATATAGTTATCGTTCATCGTCATTTAAGGCCCGGTTTTTCATTATCTGGTTAACTTGTGGTTTAGGATTTTGACCAATCGTATTATATTTGACAATTCGGCCACTTGTTCAAATGCGATTCGTCAAAATCCTAAACCACAAAAGTTAACCAGATAATGAAAAACCGGGCCTTTAGTGTGACCTTCTAATTCGGTAGTTCGAATTTTTCATCGAGATCTTCGGATTCACACACGGAAAAAACAGTTTTGCTGAAA
>NJRQ01000475.1:0-16308 GCA_003063805.1 Aphaenogaster ashmeadi
CCGTAATTATTATCAGTTCATGTCACAAACGTGATCTGATCGGGGCAATTAAACTTGACTTACACGAATGTGCCAAAAGTAAGGAGATTTATAAAATATTTCGCCGCAATCAATGTGTATTTCTTGCGTCCTTGCTGACTGTTGCAACAGGTTAGTATACGCTGGAGTCCTTTACAGTTACTCGTCATGGCTACAGTTCGTTGCATCGTAACGGAACTCCAGTTCTTCCGCAAAAGATCAGTATCCGATCGTAATAATTGCGTAATTGCGCAATTGCGAGAAAGCACCGCTTTGCAAAAAGAGTAGAAATTTTTATTTTTCATACTCATTGTCAATGACAAAATTACCAAATTTTAAAAGATCGATAAAGAAAAAGATATGTATAAAGCTTCCATTTCATATGCAAATGCCGAAATATTTAATTACTTTATGACAATCGCAATACTGTATACTATATTTATCTCTAATTATTTATCTCTAATTTTTCTAATAATTATGTTATTGATAATCGTCAGAGACAGAGGATACAAAATAGTTCAGTCCGTGAAAAAATTTTTTTCTGCTCTTATAGATTTATTAAAAGTCTATCATTTTTAAGAATTCTTGAATAAAAACTCGCTCTTAGAATAATTGAATCACTTAACGCCATTGTTTATGGGAGGAACTATACTGCGTAGATTCACAAACAAAGTCGCGAAGTACAAGTGGGTCATCATGTCAAACACTGTTGGCCAAGCGCTTCGAGGTGAGGCCCTCGAAAGCCCTTCGAGGGACGAGTCATTCGTGAAAGCGCGCCGGAAGTCACGCCACATAAACCAGTTGGGCACGTCAAGGCCTCCGGAATATTCACTCTAAATAGCTCTAATTATCATTTGGATAGGATAAACGACCACGCGTACACGGACACGAGTCAGAATTGCGCTTAATAATTATGCGAATATCGCATAATTTTCCGAAGTGTATTTTCAAACAATGAGTCACTTTTTAGCGACAGACACGTGGACGAGACACGTGTTCAAAAAAAAATAAACAAAATACACGCGGTTGTTTGTCATCTCGCCGTCATTGCCTATAAAAAGCACATTTGCGACAGATTCACCTTTATGAGCTCGATGATGATTAGAGAGTGGATGGGGAACAGCGGTCTCATAGAGGGGCAAAGGGAACGAAAACACGAAAGCTGACCTTGCGCGCGCGTGTTTCCAACGATCCGGCTAATAATAATATAGCGAGTGTATTCACGTTCGGAAACGCTAGGTTGCGCGTGTCGGAATCCCCTTTGTTCCTTTTTATTCCCTCTTTACTCCCTCTTCCACTTTCCTCTTGGACTTCGTACGTTTACTCTATTTCCTCCCTCTTTATTTCAACTTTTACGTTGAAGTAACAAATGAATAATGACATTCACGTAACGATAAGATAAAAAAAGTGAGATAAGAATATTTTTTTATTCCTACTGCTGCTCTAGCGATCCGATCGATGGCACTCTAATCCGTACAGCTAATAGTCTAAACATGCTTGTGCGTTGCCTACTATATAAAAATAGATAATGTCGTCTTAATTAAACATCGCGCGACTGCAGGCTCCTTTTCTTTCACGCGTCGTCGTTCGTTATCCGCGGTCTCTTCTGCTTCGTCAGCTTCTACGTCGTCGCACACGTGCCGCTGCGTTAAGTATTTCGCTAGCCAAGGTCAGCGATAGCAACTTCGCTTCCTAGAACCAGGGGGGTATCACTGATAACCAATGGCGCTCGTTCGAGATGACGACTCGTGGCTCGAGGTACGCGGATTATCTTCCTTCGCGGGAAAACAGCTTCTGCCTGGATCTGGACCGGGGAATAGTTCTTACGTATGAGGTCAATAATACTTACAACAGAAATGTAGATTACAAATTCTCTCTCTCTCTCTCTTTCTCTTTCTCTCCTTTCAATTATCATGTTATCAATGTGAACGATTTTAGAATTATAATAAAGTGCTAATAGAGCTTCCTCCAAACGCGTTTCCCAAGATTAACCCGCCATTTATGTACATCATCGTACGGTAGCTCGAACTCCCGGTACGTTGTGATACCGGGCGCCTTATTATTCACAAATATAAAAGGCAGGCTGACGCACGGTCGGGAGCTGCACTAATCGTTCGCAGTCGGTCCGATGCGACCGCAGCCTCGACGCCGTCCGATAACGAGGAAAGATTATGCTCAAGGACAAGGTCGCGCCGCGTCGCTCCGCTCCGCTCCTTGCCTCGCTACGTCTCGCCGCGTTCGCTCCGGCTCTGCCTCCAAACGACACGAGACATTGCGACAAATCCGCGAGGCGGAGATATATACGCGTGCACGTAGCAACATGCTGCGCACATGCATGACGATACAACATTGATGTGTGCGCCGTCGTCCTTGTGACGCCGCCGCCGCCACCACCACCACCACCACCACCACCACCACCGCCGATCGCCGCCGTGAGGTTGTCAACAAGAACAAAACTGTCAACCAGAATTCCAAAGTACGCTCACAGCCTTTTAGATGTGCCAAATTCTACTACGATACCTCTTAAACGTCGATCGAAAAGATAGGCGGAAAAAAGAAATAAGCTTCCGAATAAGTAAAGATCGTGGACGCGTCCAAATTTCGCGTCGGGATTTTTTTTTTTTGGAAAACTATTTAACATCGTTACTTAAATTGTCGTTTCTTAAGTCGCACACTTGAATTAATGCAGAAGATAAGTACACTCGAAAATAGAAGCGGTTTCTATTGGACTATCTCGCCGTCCAGCTTACTCCGCAATTTGCTTCCTACCTTATATGTCTCCAATTTTAAACGAGTATGTACGATCACACGACACAGCTAGCTCGCAAAGAGTAACCTTACACTGGCTATATGTAAAGCTAGTGTAAACTAGCCGCAACACGTAACCATGCCTCCCTCGCAACAGTGAGTCGAAACTCCCCGAAAACTAAAACTGTCGCAAGGACGTAGACCAAAGGCGTTGGACTGTTTTAAAGCGTACGTCGTATTCGGCCGCTCGGCCTTCGACGTGATTTCTGGTCAAAAAGATCGAACATCGGCCGGCTGCTATCTATACATAATGCTGACATAACATCTATACGCGATTCGTTATACGGCGCGCACTGAGGAGAGTTAAATAAAATTCGACGATTTCGAGGGAACGAGTTTTAAGTTACGGAAGAGAGCGGAACGAGATAGAATGAGACAGAATGGAACAGAGAATTCACTTAAAACCTGGAATAAGTCCTTCAAGATTCGTAAAAAAATTAAGTAGCGAATAGGAAGCTAAAAACTGAAAGTGATACAATAGTTAGTAATATCAGAAGTGGAACAGTTGCGAGGATGAACATTCGGTTTCATTATTGCAAACCTTGTTTGGCAAAGTTTCGTCGCAAACAACATTATGCAAGCACTGTACAAAGTTTATTTAAGAACTCGTATCGGTCTTCCGCTGTGCGTGTCTCGCTCATTCCCATTATACTTTCTGAATTTCGTAATGTCCATGGAAGATAATATATTGTTCAAATATTTCACAATTTTCTGTTATAATATATGATAATATATGGTAAGCCTTTTATCTAATCATTCAAAAGAAAAAGTCAATTAAAAATTGGTTCCACAGTTTTATTATATTTATTATATAAAGCGCTGTATAACATTTCCTCTTTCTCATAATCGTATTTGCAAAACTACTAGAAAATAACATGATGTAATCGCGCGCGCGTCGCTACGCGTTCAAATTCTTCAGAAAAAAGTTAGTTTAGAAATCATTAAATTGTAAATGAAGTATCCCTCAAGTTACAGAGATACGAAAAAAAACTAATTTGCTGGACTAAAGTAAGGGATCTTCGCGATATTTAGCCGCCAATATTGCAGAAGTGTCAATCGCGTCGCGCGATGTAAAGATCACTCGAATCTGTACTTGAACTCATCTCGCTGAGTCACTCAACGCATTATCATTGGTCTTGATAACGATGAACACACGACAAGATAACCTTCCCCGTGCTAGCGAAGCGCAATCAGGCGAAAATTGCAGCTTCTGGTCGGATAGGCACCCGTTCGGAGGCGCGCAATGCACTCGGTGTAATTCAGCAGTGAGCAATACATAACATATCGATCACTATGATATCGATCACGTATGATTAAGTTTTATTTAATTGTTATGACATTAGAGTTTTATATAATTGTTCATCAGATATCGCGCAAAAAACTCCTTTATTAAAAGAGGTTCATAGTTTTGGCTCTTGACACAGCAAATACAAACTTTATTTTATTAAAAGAGTATTAAAAAATATGAAAAACAATGTATAGTATACACTTGGTGCTTTCCATTTAGTGACACAAGTCGACACAAGTATCGTTCTGTCTTCGTCACTCATAGAATGCAAGAAAGAGATAAAACGACGTTTGTGTCGACTTGTGTCACTAAATGGAAAGCACCAACTAAGATTCTCCTATCGAGGATAAGATTAGACTTCGCACGAAGTACCTACGTGAGACATTAATACGTGGATTTTGCATCAACAAAGCAACGTTATAAATGAATTTATAATACGATCATAGATTAAAGATCAAATCTCAAAGATTACGCATTTCTCAATGACAAAAGAGCGATATGTATTCAACAGCATAAAATCAATAGGATTTTCCAGTGTCTTTATTGGAAAAACATTAGTCGGGGAAAAAAATTAGTTTTTCCGCATTAGTCATTTGTGCAAATTCGTTTGGCGTGGCGCTTCGACTCATCGTTATTTTATTATCACATGTATGTATATCGTATACGTGTGCACACGCTCTACTCGCGCCTCCTCTCCTCTCCTTTCCTCGCGCTCGTTATAGGAAGGTTCCACCGGCAGAGCCAACGAGTGTCGGTGGCACGTAGTGCTGCTCGATGCGACGTCGTACAAGGACAAGGCCACATGGTCACGGGCGGCCGGAGCGGACACGTTGTATAGATATATATCGACTACTAGTCGTGACCCTCTCCTCCCGCCCGTCGTCATCATCGCTGCCTCTTGCCATCGCCACCACTACCATCGAAGGCATTCCTATATCACGCTAAATGCGAACGTTACACCGTCAACGTGTGCGACCACGCGCACGTCGTTTGACCCTACGTCGCGGTCTCGTGGATTTTCAGGGTCACGCAATACGGTAGCGTAACAAAGGACGAGATGTGTTATCTCGACCCTTTAGCCATCATTAATACTGGACGAAGGTAGAGCGATGGAGACGCTGCTGCGAGCCTTTCAAAATTTTTCCGGTAATTCTTCCATTAGCGCAGTCATTTATGTACCCTTAAAAGTTGAGTCGATTGAATAAAGCAATGACACTGACCTAAATCTTGCAATGTCTAAAAATATTGTATTTTAATGTGACTTTAACTCTAATTTTCCGTTTAATATGTAGTTCGTTCAGGATTTACACACACGATGTTTCTTCGGCTACTTTAAGCACACGCGAAATTACGTAATATGTAATATTTACGGAAGGCGATCTGGTTACTAGATATTGAAAAATTATCTGCGGACAGATTTCACGTTTGCACGACACATAGTAGAAGGCCACATTCTATATTAGAGTGCCAACCGAAATTACGAGAAATTAGACTAAAATATTTCGGTGTACGAAGAGTTCACAACGAATTAGATAGAGACAAACATACACATTATTGACTTATTGCCAAACGCGAGGTACACAAAATTGTACACATTGTTTTAGAAACGTTTCTACGTCGCTTTTCTATATACGATGTGCTTGCTGATTCAAATTCAAAATATCAGCTTAGTGGTGCCATGCAGAAAATATAACGAGGTGGAAAATACATTACGCAATGCTTGGATTATTTATTTTTATATTACGTCACTGGCGCCATTTATTCACGTAACATGTAGAAGCATATTCATACTGATTGTGAAGCGTATAAGTCTTTACTTGTTTGTCAGTTCAATAAAACCGGAAATTTGTATCAGCGATACGGAGTCGAGTTTGGGTTAGAATAGACCCGGAAACGGCCGATAAAAAACAGGGTTTTTATCCTTGACTTGTCTTATCGCAAGGCCAGCTTTCGGAAACACGCCTAGTGGAAGAGGTCAATGTGGTGTGTCGCAACATTTCGTCACGTGACGATTATTTATATATTTACAAGATTACTGTTCCAATCGGAAAAAAACTGCGTGACGCAAGTTGTTATTTTATTCCAAAATATAAGTATCTTTGTAATTATAATTATGAGAGAAATCCCATATAATCGATTGGACGTACCAAATTTGTTGAAAAAATTCCAAAAATGTATCACACATTGTTCGCATTATGTAGAAATAATTATAAAATGCGATATTCATTATTGACACTTGGTAAAAGTACAAAAAAGCTCAATCTCTCGATGTTGGACGGATAAAAAAAAAAAAACAAATTGCGCCTGTAAACTTCGCGAAACGAATTTCTCCCGATCCCTTTTTATTTAATTTATACCTTATGGGCTAATTATGTAAAACGTTCATCGAACGCAAGTTTTTGCAATTCTGGCGCAACCCCTCGCGGGAAATTGCAATCTCACCTCGGCTGGCAATGCCAGCCAACGACCTTGGCCTTGCCCGAATAAGACGCGGCCTTGGCGGCCGATCGATGCGACTATCAGCCGGTGCAAGTGCAGCGAGAGGGGAACTGGATCTGAACTGGTTCTCACGTATTCCCGGTTTAGATCACATCGCGTGCATCAATTACGACGATCAGTCCGGCTCGGTCGCGCTTGAAAACTGTGTCACGCGTCATTGTCGTCTTTTGAGCTTTGATCCTTGGATTCTTCACGTAAATCGCGCGCGCAGCGCAATAACTTCGCTTATAACTGCGCTCGCAGCATATTGCGCAGCTTAACGGCGCTACAAATTCCAGCGTGGCCAACTCCGTTTCAGCCGCAGACGAAAAGTCCTTTAAATTCAAGATGTTTACAACATTTCTTGGAACCTTACTCTTTATCGATGATACGATAATAAAGACACACAAACACATTATTGATGACATGTGATAATATAGATACAAATTATATATAATTAAAGTACCAGACAGTGGATAATTGTTTCAAAGACGGTTTTTATATCGATCCTCTAATCCGAGATCTTCAAAACGTCGCGACGCGATAAGTATAATCTTATATCGAGCTTGGCTCTTCGTCTGCGGTTGAAACCGCTGGTTCGACGGAAATGTGAGAAAAGTGCGAGAATCGGCGTACGATCTCGCGAAGATCCACACCGACGGGCATGCGCACCCTCGACCTTGGCACGAGGAAATAACGTCTCTCCGCGGCGCTGTCGAAAGATTGCATAATGTTACGCGAGACGCGGCGGCATAATTCCGTTTCGCCTCTCTTTTCTTTTTCTTCCGCATTCATACTCGTCGCGCATCTTTTGCGCAGCCAAGGATCGCCCCGCGCCGCCTGACTAACACACACACCAATTTTTCTTTTCAGTCCAACGGAAACGAATAATCTCGTTGCGATGAATTAAAGAAGCACTGTTTTTGTCGCCGCGGAAATGTCGATTTCGAGGAATGAATGAATCAATGATTTTAGTTTTATATATCGTATTGTTTCTTGCGCAGTCAATAGTATTGTGGCAATATGTAAGGAGACATGATGCAAGAAGATCTCTTTCTTTCTCTTTTTTTTCTCTCTTTCAAAATCATAAATAAAAAAAGAAACATATGTAGAATATATTATACACGGAAAAAAATGCTGTTGCTTCAATTAAAGTCTACGCCACGGGCTGCCACACATAAATAGTTCATTCAATTGAATTATGATTGGACCAAATATCTAGATTATTAGAAGAATAATTAATTATTAGAAGAATAAAAAAGATATTTATGTTTATGTTATGGCCCGTGACGTAGACTTTAATTGAAGCAACAGCATTTTTTCCGTGTAGAATACAGAATAAATGTTTAGAAGAGATTTGCTTCAATGTTATTTGTATTATGAAAAAGTAATAAGAAGTAAAAAAAAGTATAAGATTATTTCTGTTGTTGCTATTGAGTTCCAAGAATTGTTAGACTAATTTCAATTTATCTTCGGTGATGTCGTCCACGTCGCGTCGTTCATCGCGTGATACGACAACACGCGTTATTAGGAACGCGCGTTAATTACTTCCGGCCTGACGATCATTCGATCACGGACGTTCGTTATAAATGCGACCTTAGATGAGGCCTTGGGTTGCTCCGCGCTAAATTTCAAGCTCGCCGCTTTAATCAGCTGGACTTTGCCACGCGCGCGATGCTTAACTACACAAGAAGTATACACGTGCGCGATATAAATTACGAGGCAAGTTCGACACGTTATTAAACATTTTCATTCGGTTACAAATAAATTGTGAAATAATCAGTGTCGTAATTGTTGTATCATGATTTAAAGATTCTCAATACGTTTCCAATAACACCGGCGCGATCGCGCCGAGTTTAGTGAGATATCATCGGTTTGTTTGTCGAACGACCTCGCTCGTACATTCGCGGTCACTTGACGTCAGTTGATGCAAATCGAGTGCCGACTTATCGATTCTATCTCACGTCACCGCACGATAGATCACCGGACAATGCAATTTACTGCAAATAGGTGTTACCGTAAAAGACCATTATACTATTGAGAATCACTTTGTTGGAACGTAATCATTCGTAATGTACAATCAGTGCTAAGGCACTTGTTACATCGTAAAGCACAGTAATGACAGATCGACTTACAAACATTGACGAATGATAAAAATAGTTTCGTTTCTGGGTAATTATAATAAATTTTAGAAAGATGTTAGCGCCGATAATGTTTCACGACTAAATTTTGCAAACTGATCAATTTTAAACAACGCATTGCTCTAAATGTGGTACAAATTCAGTTCTCGTCTTAGCTCTTACAATTTTTGATGTAATTAAGAGTAATAATATCATGCCGGCCAAGACGTACAGCTGAATAGTTGCGTACAGAGAATTCATTCTTGGCAAAAGTGCCACTGTGTCGTACCTTTTCACAGCAGCATACATTAGATCCTAACTTAAGACTAGCTCACCCTACATTAAAATGCTAAATTCGATCTAGTTCACGAACAGAGGAGGGACTTTCCTATATGCAAGGTTTCTCTACGCAAGTTCGAACTCATAACAAACGGGTTATCGCTTGAGGTCACAATGACAGTAATGTCTGTAGTTGAAGAGTCAAGGATCCGAAACCTTGTAAAGTTTGCTACAACTCTTACGTCTATATCGCAATTGTAGCGACGTTGCATGATTGGCATAATATGGATGAAGCAATATAGCGCAAATAAGCATGTTGCTTAAAATTAGAGTCTGCCAACTGAAAAACGTTAAACCAAAATTTATAAAATTTTATAAAGTAGTTTAGGCTTTAATAGAATTTTTCATAATATTAATTACTATTTATCGACGACTAGATAAGGACATGCTGCCTTTTAATGGAGTGTACGATTTAATATTCTCTAAAAATGTATGCTTGCTTTGGGTTATACATCTACGAGTAATATTTTACATTTATGAATTCGGTTAGGTGGCCGAATTCGTTGTTTGGGACGTTTCGGGACACGAAGGGACAAGCCGACATTATTCTCACTAAAACTTTGCATCCTTGACACACAAAAGCTACGGCGACGTAACCCGGGCAAAGAGGCCGTTCCGTTTGCGAATCAAATAGGCTGGGGCAACAATGCCGACGCATAAGACGAACTCAATAGTTTACGATGGTCGCGAGACCACTTCTTCAAAATTTAGCACGTTTCTTGAAACACGTATAACGTCTTATAAAGAACTACGAAACAAAGTACATAATTTGTTTTTTGAAAAATATCTTCTCATTAACGGGGAAACTGTTAATCGTAAAAAAGTGCTAGTTTACCTCGAAAGAGATTTGTTTGTCAGAAAAACGTTTTTAGATAGGCGTCTACTAAAATCTGCTCCGAAAGCAGACTCTGGAGCGTCTCGCGAATAGAGCAGCTCGGAGTATTCTAAAAATTCTGAAACTCGTTACACATACATACACACATATATTTTCAGGGTCATCACGTCTTGGCCCCTTCACTTCCGTCGATGACTAATTCTTGTCTGGATGATTCCTGATCCATCCAGTTGCAATTTAAATTACCGAAAAGAAAACGAGACGACACATCGCAGATATAAGTGTAATGAGACCGAAAAGATATATCATAAGATAGGCTTTACTTAAGTTTCTTTTAATAATAATAATCACCATAGAAATTTTTAATCATCTAATCATCCACAGAGAAGACATTGCAGCGACATAATAAACAATAATAGACTGTGTTTTTATACATTATGCGAATATTTCGCTTTGAAAAGCTAATATAGAGCTAGAGGGATCAAGGTTGCTCCGCAAACAAGCGCTTGACTTTTAACCACGTGTTTACAATTGCTGTGCAGGTACTCACAGCTTATCAGGCGTTTTAGTATACGACGAAATTAACATTTCAATCAACGCGCTATGCGCGTGGAATAGTATGACTATAAATGATGTATGACAGACCCAACTTCGCGACTATACCTTTTGTATTTTGTTTTTTCTACCTTTTCATGTGAAATAGAAGATAGAATAGAACCTACCAGCGAATAGATGCGTTTTCTCTTAATTTTCGTTAAAAGTTTTAATATCTATATACAGTGCTTCGTAAAAATAATTTGAAGAAATCGAGCTATTTAAGCGTTTTGCATATAGCCATTAGCATAATTAAATTGGCAAACCAACACGAAACGAAAATCGGCAAAGTTTCTGTCTTGTGGAAACAAGATTGCGTTATCGCATTATTCAGCCAATTAAAATCGATCGTTCGACATTTGTTGCCCCAATAATTCAGAGAACCAAGGCGGATTCAAGGCCGCGTGACGCGTTTGTTTAAACGAACAATACGACTCGCATTGATTTCTGACAGCGATTCTTCAAGGCTAACCGCAAGAATGCGCTAATATCGCGTATGCGCCTTCAAGGGACAAGACTCGTTTTCTCTGCGGCAAATGAAATTAATCTCTCTTAATCTATTGCATAATTAGAAGTACCAATTTTCAACCGTTTGACTAATTCAATTCCGTAATTCGTATTCAGTTCCCGTATTCGGATCCGTCTTTAATCTTTGTCGAGTACAGAAGACCTCGGAGATCCTTGTACCCTTGTGTCCTCGAATTCTAGGATCTTTGGCCGTTAAACGTTAGCCGTTCCAGTATATCGGGACGGAGACGTTTCTTGGTCCGACTCGACCGCTATTTTTAGACGTCATTGACATTTGCACGTAGACACGTTCGACCGCCCGTGTACGCACCGCGTGACGGGATCAAGCTCATCGCGAATTGTCTTGATTGTCTTGATTTCGTTGCGGGACCAAAAAATGTATAAGATAGCTCCGGAAAATATTTTAAACTTTTCAAATCAAGAGGTAAAGTGATTTCAAATCAAGAGGTAAAATGATATAGGTTTTATCAGAGACTTTTTAACTAAAAAATGTGCTCAGTCCTGGGGTAAACGTTCAAACTGGATATTTTCTTCAATCGATCCCATCACTATTCCAGCGCCCTCTCGGTCGCGCACATTTTCGCTGGTCCTCGCCCACGCGTACCCTTCAGAGTACGCTTCTACGGTCGATCGGGCCATAATAATAAGGCGAGGAGTATAAACGCTGGCTTTCTCATTGTTCAAGCTTTGGGTGCGCGGGTGTTTTCGCGATATTTTTGGTATCCCCTGTGACGGGGGCGGCCGAAAGAGATGAAAAAAAAGCGCGGACACATCATGTTTTACGAACACGATTGTCTCGTTTAGACTCGCGCATTCGGCGCGTAATTTTCCAAAAAGTATGGACAAGCGACTGGCAAGTTTACGATCGCCGTTCTTGGCAACAGCCACGACCTAATCTTTGCTTTGTAAAAAAACTCGAATACGAAGGATCTAGGATTCCTAAACAGGCTTTATAAAGATATTACATTTTTCTTTACACGAACAAAAATTTATAATGACTCCAATCTGTGAATCTGTAATTCAAATAAACGATGTAATATATTATGTGATTTTTGTATAATTATATATTTTGGATATATAGATATTTATATTTATTTATATGAAGACCCGGGGAGGGGGAACAAGGAATGTCAGTTTTATACTTTTTAAGTCAAATGAATTTTAAAGTTTGTTATTTCCCCTATACCCGAATGTTCTACCTTCATTTTTTCACTCATTTTTTACTGATTAATACAGTTTTTAATCCAAGATGTACATCAGTTTGTACTCATTGTAGTATTTCTTAAACGCTACAAAATGACGACCATATTTCATTTTTAATAAAACTGATATTCCTTGTTTTTCCTCCCGGGTCTGCATATATTTCATATATTTTTATATACTTTATATATTTTATATATTTTTTGGATATATATAGATATTTTTATTTATTAACATTACACGTAGGATTAAATATTCTAATTTCGTTAATAACGTTAATATAATTTTAATGTTAATCTTGATAAATTAACCATAAATGTTTATATAAACGGCCATAATCGAGATTAAAGTATTAATCTGCTTACATTTAAGAGATTTTAAATAAATTTGTTGCTTTAAATTTATATAATATAATTTATATAATATAATTTATAATATGCGATAGCCAGAAAGAAAGTTTCACCAGTTGGCCGTCAGCTGTTGCGACTGTTGTTGCAAAACTGCGTTGTGGACGACAATGGTAGCACACGAAAGAGGGGAAAAGACAGAGTATAATCTACTTTACTTTCACCGAGCCTTCACGATAACGTGGATTTCCGACAGTGAGAGTTGTTCATATCGCCAGTACATTTTGCGCAACGGAGAATCAAGTTTTTTCTCTTTTCCTTATAATAAATTTGAGTCTTATTATTTTTACTTCTTAATATTTTATATTGGATTTTAGTATCCAAACAATTTTCAATATCATTAAACTAAATTTAAATAACTTAAAACTAATTAAAAATATAATTATTATTGTCGCAATGAAAAAGCAATTTCCACTATTTATTCCAATTCTTATTTGCGAATTGGGTGCGAATTTTGCTTGAATTTTGTATCACTTTACTCAGAACTTCTGTTATTAAAATAGATCGGTGTGAATCGAACCATTCACTAAATTCAAGGGAATTGGAACGTGTAATATCGCCGATAAAAGGCGCTCTTTATCAGCCGTTGATTTATTGCGATTCGCGACTCGTAAATTTCTCCGAACGTATTCCATTGGATCCGTGACAGGTTGCGAATCTAAAGAAGCGACAGAATCTTGAACAACAGCGCGTGGAACCCTAATCGATCGGCGCCCTTGACACGTGCTCTGGTTACCCGTGGCAAGTCAATGCCAGAATAATTACAAGCGAGAATATACAGTGGTGAAATTGCTTGGAACGGACCGCTCGCTTAACCTTATTAAACAATTAAACATCGTCGTCAAACACACGATTGGTACACGACAATCATACGTATGAACAATCAAGCGTCTTACTTATTTCATTTTCACTTCGATTGAAGGAATATGACAAAAATATGATTTCGCGTTTTTCTCGAAAATTCTGATTTTTTAACTCCCTTTTCTACTATATTAGTCATTATATAGTGAATTTTCTACTGCTCTGTATCTCCTACAATTAATATAATTTCCAACAATGCTGCAAAACATAATTTCTTCCAGTAAATATGGATTTCTTCTAATATTAGTGACACGCAATGTATACGTTCCCATATATCACGCACTATACGATTGCGAGATTTAAAACATTAAGGGAGTCACACATGGCCTTACTTACGCTCACCCTATACGCAGGCAGCGTTCTGGCTGAGATCTCTGGCACGTGCCGCGTTTCCTCGCGCGCCAGTTTAGCATCGGGATAATTACAATGTTCCATGTCGTTCACGGACGATCGGGAAGCACTCGCGACTCTACTCGCCCACGTGCTGTACGCGTCGTGAAACTCGAAAGCGGCCGTTCACGTGGGCCACGTGGTGCGCCGCCGTCTCACGCTTTCACAAGCGTCGTGTAGCCGCCCTGTTCCGCGTCGATACGGCGGGTCATTGCCCTCCTACGTGTCGTCGTATATGCAGGTTGTGTAACGCGAACCCAAACAATATGTAGGTCGCGCCTATTTCTCCCGCTTTTGCTCGCCTCGGCCTACCGCTCGCTTACGTCAACGATCGCGGTCCGTTGGCCGAAAAAAAAAAAATGTCGCCAACGGGATAGTCTCTTCTCTTTTATAATTACGACTTTATCCAATTGGACGCTTCCTGCTCGCGTTCGAATTCTACTGCTCTTAAACGCCTGACTTAGGGCCGGTTGTTCCAACTTTTTGGTAAGCTAACTAATAGTTAAATCATATGTCTCTCTTTGTTTTTCCTTCAAATTAAACAAAGATAAACATATGATTTAACTGTTAGTTAGCTTACCAAGAAGTTGGAACAATCGGTCCTCACCAGCGATCACAATGGAAAATTAGGAAGCACGGATGTCGAGTTATGTAACTTTTGAACCAGATATAACAAAGCTATTTTGACACTGGCCAGTACTGAAGATAAGATATTCAGCAGTCGGAATTCACACTTCAGTAAAAAATAATATTTTACGATAAAATTTCACTATCAAAGGCGTTCGCGTTATTTTTAGAATTGTTGCGATAAATCTAGCCATAATTACGTACAACCTCATAATATTGTGCTAATTATATTGTGCTGCAATTATATTGTTATCTATTCTATAAACGTGTATCATTTTCATTTAATGCGTGCAATGAAATCTACGAGTACACGGGACGCCGGTACAAATAAAGTTGGAAGATAAAGGTCTGACCTTGTCAGGCGAGGAATTGATAAGAGTTGTAATTCATATATCGTAATCTTGGGCGATGTGTGTACGACTCGTGCAGCCTTGAATCGATTAATTTGAAATAAATAATTCCTCGAAGTGACCTTGCGATTAATTCTGAATCATTTACCCGCGGGATGATATTAGACGATATCAAAATTTCGCAACGTTCAAGCCTCAACGATTCGCGATATCATAATCAAGTTCAGCGTGCGTCTAAAACGAAAACACAATTTAACTTAAAAATAATAATGAGATAAAATGCCACAGTGATACTCATGTGTAACGAAAACAGCGGCCGAGATACGTTGGGAAGTATTTTGAGAGTTCTCTGATATTACTATTTCAGATATCAGTATTTTGCAATTTAAATATATGTATAACTTTCAAGTGCTGCAAACACGTGAAGTTTGTATGCTCATCGTGAAGAACAAAAATTCGTGTCCAGCACAAACGCGATTACATTTCGCGCGTGAAACGTATTTATTATTCTGATTATATTATCTATGGAGCAATTAGTTTGCGAAACTTGTTATCATAGACGTTGATGCAAGCGTGCGAACCGTGAGTCGTGCAGAGAGCGCGCTTTCCCCGAGGTTTTTACGTCGATTAAGAGCATCTCGAAATCCAGGAAGATGAAGAGATCATCGAGAGTTTCGCAGGTTGCGCTCTTTCTCTCGTTGATCGTCGGGTCAACGGGTCACCCACGCCTCGACTATTCGAGTTCTATCGAAATATAGAGCATAGTAAAACCCAGTTATTTGATTGGTACACTACAATTCCGGGATATGTATCACGAAGTCGTGCACTTTCTTTTAACGATTGTGACTTTTTCATAAAGAAGTGAATTTTAAGATTTTCCTGCTAAACTCTCTCTCTCTTACGTCAAATATGGTGTTGAGTTTTCTTTCAATTAAGACCAACTGGTAATCAACTGAATAACAGTTTTTCTTTCTATTACATTCGTAAGTTAGAATTCAATTTTCAATTAATGTTGTAAAACGGTATAACTGGTAGCGTGGCGCAACACGTCGCTCGTTGCTGCAACCAGGAAATGAACTGAAGTGGAATTGAAAATTTTTCGCGATCGTGACTGCTGAAAGTATGCCGACTTACAAACGAGAAAAGGGCAAAGCCGACTGTTCGAAGAGATAACGAAATATGAATCTCAATGGATGTTAAAAGGTTGAAATATTTTACTCGATTATTAATCTCAACATTAATCGTAATTAATATTGAAAAAGTTACACCAAATCACCGAATCTCTTTAATACTAAACCTACCATCGCCGGTCAAATGACCGTTAAACTTTTGATTAACACTAAAACTACTACCGCCGGTCAAATGACCGTTTTTAAACTTTTGATAAAAATTCTGCATTCAATGTTATCGCTTTTCCTCAATTGACTTCATGACTTTTTCTTAATATATATAATCCGGTTCGGTA
>NJRQ01000475.1:16848-33610 GCA_003063805.1 Aphaenogaster ashmeadi
ACCTTTAAAATGACCCCATGTGACCAATCTTCTACCGCTACTAAATGGCCCCCTTAAAACCATACAACTTTTGTTTAAAACATTTTCACCGAAACCGCCATGGTTTCAAGATATTCGAGTGTGAAAGTTAAAATGGGACACCCTGTATATATAAATAAATTATTGTATTTATAACCACATATAACATTATTGTGACATGTAACAATATGAAATAGTGAGACAACTAAAGAGCTTCAAGAAATACGAGCGTGCACTTTCTCTCTAGTAAAAGTAAGAGTTGTGATATCGCGCCAGCGACAAATGCTTATTCAACGAGTTCAGTATTTTACTTATTCGAAATGCTTTCTCTTACGTTTGAGTATAAAAATTGGCTAAGCCAATTATCATATCAGCTTTAGAAATTATAACAGTTTTTGCTATAATCAATAAATATTTCACATAATAATATGAATAAGTATGAAATATAAAATTATGCAAATGAGAATAATATGAATATGGACATGTAATCTTTCACATTTGACATTTTTGAATGTTATCCACATGTCACACGAGATAGAAACTAAAATCTGTGTTCATGTGCTGAAATTAGGACCATGAGCTTCAACGTTTCCGTAGTGTAGTGGTTATCACGTGTGCTTCACACGCACAAGGTCCCCGGTTCGATCCCGGGCGGAAACATCTTTTGCTAAATTTTTTGCTTACATATTTATATTTGCAAAAGTTCAAACTATCAAAAAAAATGTTTCCGCCCGGGATCGAACCGGGGACCTTGTGCGTGTGAAGCACACGTGATAACCACTACACTACGGAAACTTCGGACCTCTCCTTGCTATTACAAGAGGACGAACGTCAAAAATGGTCTCGATCGTAAATTTAATGAAGCCCATGTTCTTTTGTATCTTTTAAATTTATAAATTGTTTAATATAAAATACCCTCTAAGACTTAAACTTCTCAAATCAAAATTCTGCCAAAGCTTATTTGGAGCGAGATACAAATTTTATTTACTAACGTTCCCGCGGACACGAAATTTCGTCGATAGAGTTTCGCACAAAGATTACACCGAACGATGAATTTAGGAATCGCTGATCTTTGTGTGCACACGAGAAATCTCATATGTGCTATGAGAATGCCGGATCGCCGGGGTAGGGCAGGTCGAGCCGTCTCAAGGCCAGTTAGGCACAAGGGCAGCTTCAGTCTAGTGTGAACTCGACCGCGCCCTTCGAGGTCATGCCATCCCATTCTCGCACACGCATCTTTATTTTTCCATCGACAAGTCAACACGGCCGGAGTTTCTTTGTGTTTCAAGCGCTCGAGAACAACGAGATGAGTAAAGATGAATCAATTCGAAGATCGATGATCTTTGTATAGATACCTACATTAATTAAGTCATTATTTAACATCTATCAATCTTTATTACTTATCCTCTATTATGAAATCAATATTTATCATTTTTTACAGGACGAACATATATAGTCCTAAATATAATTTTCTATTCTATCGAATTATAGCAGATAAATTTTGTCATTCTAGGTAATGCAAAAAAAATCATTCCATTAATTGCCGCAGTATGGCAGCCGTAATTGTATCGAAAAGATTTTTGCTCACTGAACCGAAAGGTCAGTCTTAATTCGTATGAGAAGCTCGATGAGCATTGTCATTGAATTAATTGCTCGTTGGGTAGAACAGATAAGCCCACTGGTGTGTGGCCCCTTCGTTCCTCCCGTCCCTCAGAAGTACCGAATCACTTCATAATTGGACGTCACGCGATAGGGAACAGATCAAGGTCCTATCGATGAAAGAGATTGCTTCGACGAACCAAACATTTTCGAAATTATAAACAAGATAAGTAATCAATTACGGTGAGTTATTTTATCCAATTATGAAAGGGAAAAGCAAATAAAAATTCGATGTTTTTAATAGAGTAATATTTTAATAAAGATCTTTGGTTGCACCCTATCGAACAGAACCAATTGCCATTGTTGTTTACAAAACATAATCAATTCAATACTTGCAATAATATAATTTAATTAATTATGCTGTAAGTTTCGGTGGTGTGCAATTATTAATAGATCTTCGAAGAAAGAAAGGCTGTGGCATAAATGAACTATAGTATAAATATTGTCTTATTGATCCAAGACAGATTCGAGTGCAGTTTCGAGAGACGAAGGGGTTGAGGTAACCGATTCTTGGCGCGAGCTTGGTTGGGCCGAACCTTGACTGGGCGAAGAACGAGTAGGACGGGAAAAAGGGCGGTGCGGTCTGCGAGAAAAGGAGGGAAAGGGAGACAAAGAACTGAAAGAGCCCTCATTCCTTTAACGCGTTGCACGCCACACTCGCTCTCAGCTCCCGGGGTTAACGCACTACGGTAGACACAAAAATCCCCCCAAGGTCGGTGCATCCCTGTCTGTTGGTTCGTCCGTTCCATGGTTGACCGTCTCCTGCCCCACCCCTCGGACAACCCCTCAGCATCCAACGCCCCTCCAACGGGACAAATGCACCCACGCGACCGATCTTGTTCGACTTCAGGGCCGCGCAAACGAAAGCACAGAAATCTGTATGAACAGATCATGCGAGACAAGTACGTATCAGGCCAAATTCATTTTCTTAATTAATATATAAAGCAATTATTACATTAAAACTTCAGTATCAAAATAACCGTCTGAGTTTCCATGTGAAAAATGAATTCTAATCTAAAAAACATAATCTGTGTATGATGTGAAAGAGAAATTAATTCAATAATAATCTCACAAAGAAATGAACGAAGTGAGAACTGGATAAAAAATTTGCGAATGCAGAAACCTTGTTTTATCAATCACGAATTTGGATCGTAAGCGCCATACGATGCAGAGAAGGAACGAAGAGGAAGGAGAAGAGAAGAATAATCGAGAGCAAGGATCGCGTATGGATTGGCATGAAGCGACGAGTGCATCGGGTGAACGGCCGGCCGTGCATCCAGACTGCAGACGTCCAATAAAAATATCTTACGTTAGTCTTTCTCTCTCCTGACAATCGTCTACCCTCATTCATCGCTAAATTATTTTTATTGTCGAATAACCGTGCGGCGCTTCTTACCAACGGCCGACCATGTTTTCTTATCCAATTAAGGAGCTGGTGGAACAAAAGTGGTAAAAAATCTGTATTTTACGATTCTTAATAAGCTATTTAGATAATATTGGTATTTGAGAAATTCTGATAGAATTTTCATGCAATGAGAGATGAATAAAATTTCCTAACAATAGTTTAGAAACTACATAACGAATGCCGTCGGCCGATAGTGGCTAAGACGTATTCCAACTAATCGCAATTAGAATCAGTTTACAGTTAGCAAACAGTTTATGTGTGAACAATATTTTCCAATGATATTTTTATTTACTAGAATTTGAACTAACTACGTTCAGTGTTAAATATTGTCACAAGTATAGGGGCCAATGATCCAGATGAACTTTTGCTCTGTCAAGTATAAGTCGAGCGCGCTATCTCCTCCTTATTGATACGACTGTAGGACAATGCACTCGCTACCGACGTAAATAAGTACACAAAAAGACGGCGATCGAAGCTTTTAACTCGAATTGTCGAGATCTATGAATCGCCATCGTGGATAAATTTTCCGCGTCTCTTCTCGCTAACGCAAAAGGCTTCTGATTCACTCTAAATTATTACGAGCCAGCCGAAGAACGGTGTATTCTGGTCGAACAGTATTGTTTCCCTGCGACGCGACGTCGATCGCAGATTTCTGGAACCGTTAATCCCGAGTCCCGACTCGATCCTAAAAATATCGAAAAAGAGAACAGGACACGGTTGGTGCATTCCGCTAACAACGCTAATACGCAAATAAGTGCTCTAAATCTTTTCTGTGAGATTTTTCAGATAATGAAACAGACACCGACTTTTATACAACTCAAATCAATATGAGAGGACATCAAAAAGATATTTTCTAGATATAAATTCTTTGATAAATTTCGATATGACGCTTTCTTAGCGAAATTTTATTTAAAAAGAAGTTATTAAATTTCAATTTTTGACAGTTTTGATGTCAGTGGTCGAGCGAATCGAAATTTTTATGAATTAATTCGAATATCCTAAATAGCGAGATTTCTTAAAGCTGAGATTTTTATCCATTTAGGCATCACGTCGTATGTCGCTCGGTCGCGACTGTCGAGATAATTCGTGATATGAGTCACTGGAAATATAATCCGAATATACGGTCGGCTATGACGCACAAGGTCAAGGTTTCAAACAGTTATCAAGAAATAAATTAAAGAACCTCTTTATGTCGTCTATAGCACATACTGACGCGACGGCAAGCCAAAGTCAACAATAACTCTATAACTATGCGCATAATGTACAGCTGAAAGCATGCACATGAAGGTACATCAAATTATTTTTCGATTATCTTCAAGTATAGAATCCGCGAAAAAAAAACTTATTTAGATTCACGCCTGTCTTTATACATATCTAAATTTAATGCATTGTTAGGCTTAATGCGTTGTTAATCGATAACGTAAGCGGCGTTATATCTACTTTTAAAGCTCACATTATGACAGCTATATATGTTGTTTTAACTGACAGTGTTATGAGTCATTGATCAGTCGCAGAATAGCTTCAGTTGAAACATTACGCGCGCCCAATTTTAGAAATTTCTCCTATATCAAGTATAAATTGCCACAATGTAGACTAATTAAAGAGTCAACCCGCCGAGCCCTCATGATGGGGAGCTGTAACTACGTTTTAGCGTCGCGCGCATTATGTCCTGGTAAATATCATTCTGGGATCGATCATCATTTCAGAGCAATTCTCTTAATAGAGAACAGAGAAGGTAAATCACTCGGACGACCTCCGATTAAACAGCGTCAGTAAAACGGTCACGGTGACCCTCGATTTGCTGTTACCTCGTTGAAGAACAAATCGATGCTTCGAGCAGTGTCAATGTCAGCCGTAGGGCAGATGCGATCGGCGCCGGGAGACGGGAAAGCAGCAGCAGCCTTTGACATTACGTCATCGTGACGTCAGTCAGCATACAACCCCTTCGTTACCACTGGATTTGCCCCGACTTGCCCTTGCTACGAACGACCGACCCTTCACCCCGCGTTAGGTTCGTCCAACCTGCGGCGTGGACGCACCTTCGCGTCAGTCCAACCTGTTGATCTAGCTGAGAATAAACTCGATCCCTCATTATGGAAAATACCGAGATCCTGGCACGAGCGTGTGTTCTCAGGTATCGATTTATACCCGTCAGCGTCATCGAAAACGAACAGCCGATAAAATATCGCTCGATTAATGATAGTGTCTGCTTCACCCTGATTTCTTTAATACTCTATGAATCTACGAGTTAGATCATTTAACAATCAGCATTTATAAAACTGCTATATGATCGGCACTAAATTCATAGAACTATGATATAAGCGTTACTACGTCACATTTATATTATGAAATAAGCATATATTAATTTTATTTGTAAAATCAATTATAATATTATTAGAATTATCGAATTACAAACATTGATGACACATTCTACATATTTTTTCTTAAAAATTTTGTCTATATCGTTTCATGGATCGTTCCAAGTCATTGATTCTCAGAATGATGATTAAAGCAGAATAGAACACTATTGCAAACCGGATGTCGAGACAAAGTAAACAAAAGAGAAGATTACGAGGAAAAGATTACATATATGAAATGGTTTAAAATAAGAAAGATGTGTGTTGCAAGGAAAAACCCAAAAACATTTTTGTTATAACGTCCTCGTTGAAAAAGCATTCTTCTTGTCCAATGAATGATATAAGTTCTCTTGCAAAGACAAAGGGCGCGTACAGATGTATAAGGCGAATAGCATGGGCAACACATGGTATTGAATTACCTTATTGGACAATTTTCGGGTGGTCCAAGACCGAAAAAAGCTGCACACGCGAAAGAATTCCGATCGAGACGAACTCAATACGAGCTGGCAAATGGCTAACGAGTTTTTTTTCGTTTTGCGACTCATACTTCGAGCACCTGTCCAAAATCGAAGGCTGGGTTTCTAGCTTGAAAGCAGTACGACTTAATTCCTATTAATTTTGAACAATAAAATAGCCCTACTCTCCATAAAAAATCTATGATATTCCATGACTATGTAGCATAAGAGCTTGATTACTAGCTTAAATTTTATTCGTTGAACAAAGTATCGGATACGGTCAACCGCAGACCGCGGACAAAGGTGGCGAATATACGGTTCTTCCTTTTCGAGGTCACCCATCGCCCGTGCCGTACCACCTGCCGTTGATACAGCCGAGCTTACGCACCACCCTCCCTCCATTCTGCTCCGATCTTAATGTCCATTTTGTAATGGAAAGATAATGATTCCCGTATACAGAGTGATATAATGAAAATGACGCTTCCTTATGAAAACGACATATCAATGAAAGTCATACATTACGAATCCAATGTGTCGGTATTAATTGCACAATAAATGGTGTGATTTACATCAATGTATTAAAGATTTGTGAATATAAACAATAGTTAACTTATGATGCAATAAATTAATCTATTTATTTTTCGATCTGCGTTTGAAGTAGGTAATAGTAAAAAGGATATTCAAATAATTTAGATATTACTTTGGTCGATAAAATGGGGTCATTTGATTTTTAACGATCCCCCGAGCCCGATTACGAACTACATGCAACCGTCTGTCGTGGGTCACGTAAACGCGGGTGCACCAACGGCCAGGTGTTCCACGGGGTACGCCGATTTTGTGGGTCGTCCTGGCAGACAGACACCCCAGTCGTGCGTTTGGCACATGACTGGCGGCAACATATTTTGCCCCGTTTATGTAGGTCACAAGTTATGCGCGGGGTTATAACATTCAGGGCCGTAAGAGCCGAAACAGCCGTTTACTTCGCTATATATCGTCCGATATGTCTAAAGAAATGAAACTTTGCTTTGAATACGCTTTTCTCAGTCAATTTCTGTCGAAGACAGATAATTATACTGAGAAAATTCCGAATCGAAGCTTCCAATCACCAATAGATGAAGAAATAACTAATATTTAAAGTGATATTGTATTATTTCAGGCTCTTGTATCCTGCGAAAAAATTCTAGCGAAACAAAACAGTTTTCAATGACAATTCTTTCAAATTCTGCCAATCGGCAAATCTGCTAGTCGACAAATCGTCAATAAAGTCACGAAGTAAAAGTACCAGTCTGAAAGAAGTTTTACAAAGAAATTTCATAACACAAGCCTGACATAACGAAATGCGGTTTTTTCGAGCAGGTGTTACGAGTAACGAAGCACCCGCTGCCGAAAGAGCCGAACCACCTGTCCATTTTTATCAAGCATATTACACACATTACATTCACACTTCGGGGGCAACATGTCCGCTCGTCCACGTGCAGAAGGAGGTAACTTCGAACCACATGTTCAGACGCAGGCCGGAACTGACGTTTTTGCACATCTTTCATTTACCGGTCTAACGGTTAACGATTACTAATTATAATGCTTTGTATAATGGAACAAAATGGCGCATACACAAATCATAAACCAATAACTCTAAATTACGGATAATAAAAAAATTTATGAAGAATAATTCATTTATTATTATTATCTATTTTCCATTCGCGACACGTGTGCGTGAAAAGTATTAATCGATTGATAAACTTCGACTAAACAATTTAAAAAATTTTGATTTATTGGAAAATGCTAAGATATCCTAAAAGATATCCTAAAAACCGATTATATGCAGGTGCGACCCCTTTCATGAGGTCTCTTCTGCGTCTTGACTTCTCAAGGCAAACTGAGAAAGAGAAATCGTCCTTCGCGTTTGAAATGAGCCATTGGTCCCATTGATGGGCTGAAATAACCAATGGGCGACCCTTCGATCGCTGACAGGTGTCGCTTCCTCTCCAGCATCGCAGGATTGCGAGCTAGGAATGACGACAAAGGGCCAGGCTTTAAGATGTGATTATAGCGTTCATTGTTAAAAAAGGTCTTGAATAATGTGCAATTTAGTTGTTTTTTGTACCCTTATAATAGTATGACGAAATCTTACTCCCTGGGGCATTGCTATTATCAGTGGTCTGAGACAGGTCAATCCATTGATATATTCGCTCGTTCGTGTTAGTAGACACGTAACATATGCGTATAATGCTGTTATCCCATCCGTTTAATTTAATTAACCGACAACATATCTTTATTAATGTAAAATTATCAAGTATTAAGAATTATTATTAATCACGATCTCAGACTGCAATCCTATTAGTATCCCTCGACAATAAAAAATCGTGTCAAGGTTTCTTGCAATATATATTAGAGATATATGTATATATATATATGACAATAGTTGCACGCGATGTCGATATAGACAATTCTGTTTTAATGCTTGTTATATATCGTAAAAAAAAAGATAAAATACACCCGTCAAATCCATGCTTGATTTCATGCCTTCACGAAACTAATGATAAATTGTAAGCAAATGTAAATGATTGTTCCCATCCCCCTAATGAATATATAAAATATATATATATATTCATATTTAAAAAAAATATATATATATATTCATATTTTTAATATATAAAAATAAGGCATGAGTAAACTATGATGAAAGAGACATCTGTGATTAATTTAAACTACCGGAAATTGAATATTGACCTCGCTTGACATCGATCTGGCTATTTCGCGGCACCCTGAATGATGCTATGAGTAATATATGATGAATGACTAAGATTTCTTCTTCCTACTTCCACCACTTTCCGAGTGATTTCATCGCAGCGACCTAGATGACGATTAAATCTCATACAGTATATCAAATTGGGCCACGAGATAATTTGTAAATAATTTGTAATATACGATACAATGTAGTCAAGATGGTTGATGTTACATGTGCAGTATCAGAATTTGTGTTGTAATCGCGATTACTATTACTGTAGTTGCTAACTTCGCTTGTTACATTTTGATATTTGATAATACGTAACTTCTCCCTTAATCTACATCCTCTTTCACCATAAGTACTTTTACTAAAAATTTGCAAATAAAGACATTACTATCATGAAGATTCTGTTCTAAATGACCAAAAACAAAATTAAAGGAGGCAACAAAAACGATCGATTATTGTCAATGGTGTGTTTCAATACTTTCAATTTTTAATTGAATTATATCAATAAGTTAGAACAATGTAAATTCATTTATTAATACATTCAATACGCGAATAAAACCGATATAAACTTATTTTTAGTATTAATCGTTGGTATAAAGTCTCACTATATTGTTCACTATTAAACAAATACGATTGCTAATATTCAAAGTTATTATAAATGCCATTTAATAATATATAATTATACGTTAATAAAAAGAAAAATGTAAGATATACCCTTAAGATTCTTCCGCGACCTACAAGGGCGCGTGAGGTCAGTATGCGTGGGTTGTTGCACCGGGTAAGTTGTCGGATCGATACAGCTTGCACCGGGGTGCACAACCCGGCTAGCAACGACCCACCATCACATCCCACCACCCTATCCATAGCAACAGGCAGCTATTTACGCGTGCCAGGTTAACCCGTTACGCGCGTGTCACTTTCTGATTAAATGATGATCACGCAATCTCAGTATCTTTTATTTCGTATTCTCAAAAACATTAGAAGGGAAATCTTCTCGACACATGAATTGTAAACGGATATAAAATATTTTCAGCAAACAATTTCAGAAATAAAAAAAATGTGTTTTATATCTGTTTCATATAAAAATTAAAAACAGCATGTAGCGTGTAAATCTTTACAACATTATTAAATGAATCATTTAAAATGATTTGCATGTAAAAAGTCACGTTATTTATTATATCCTGCAAGTAATTGCAGAACTTCTTTCCGGAAGGTTTCATAAAAAGCTAAGAAGAAAGAAGAGATGCATAATTTTTGACATGGGAAAATGATGTTTCGTTGATTAAACTGTAACCAATGGTTGGCAAGTATCCGGAAATGTCTACTGGGTGGGGCAACGATTTGACCTTTCGAGAAACTCAGTTAACTAGAGCCAGATTGGAAGTGGGTGTCATTGTGGATGGAAGCGTAAGTCACAACCGGGAAATGGGTTGAAGGTTAAAGGTAAAAGGTTACAGCGAGTACTCTCATCCCTCGTTCTATCTCGTGCGTTCTCATCTCTTCTGGCACGAAGATGTGTTCTAGCACCTTTAAGAGCGAAAAACAACGTTATATATTTATCGTTCTTTCATTAATTTTCAAGATTATACCCTATAAGATATTCTTTATAAAATTTTCAAGATATGAGATACCCTAATAAGATTATACTAACAAATCTAACCATAAACACGAGTAATTGTTGTAACTTTTAACACCCGACATCTTGAATGATCGTGCTCGTATAATGCAAAGATAAGATGAAAGGAGAGGGAGGATAAGACTGAAACCAGTCAGAATCGACCTTGACTCGAAGACCAAAGTTTTCTGAGAGGGTGGCGAGATCCTTAATGGTATACGAGTAGGAAGAGGAGCAAAGATAACGTGAATGTGTATCAGAGGGTGGAGTCATTTTCACAGCTAGTGACCTCCAAATTCCCCAAGAGCGCGCACGTGCCTACAGTATCTTCTCTCCCGTTCCTTGTCAAGGACGAAATATTTTCGCCTGACTATTATCATTTTACGAAGAGGCCTCGTATTAAGCTTCGAGATTGGAATCTGAAAGTCATTAGCATGAAAAATAGAATCATTCATTAACTATCAAAAATGTAAATGATAAATGTAATCTTTTTCGCTGATTCATGTAATATTGCGCAATATTTTATAAATATTTTTTATAATAAAATAATGTAATTTATATTACATTTCCCATTTCGATCAAACTACATTTTCACGAACTAATTAAAGAACAGTGTGTGGGAGTTCTTTCCTCTTTCTCGCGTATGTTTTTCCTCGTAAAAGCACTTTTCCTCGGAGACCAACTGTGTTACGACGACATCAGTACCAACATGGCAGTGGGGCGGGTCGGAGGCCAAGGCCGAGTAAATTCGCCCTGTGGGAGTGCCTATCCATTCAAAAGCTTCTGTATGGCTTCTCGACTCGACACTCGACACTCATCATACGAAGTTTTATAACGGTCGTGACTACTAAACTGCGTAATTTTTCTGCCCCGCCTCACTACAGTGTTGTCAACAAATAAACGTAATATTTTGTAATATTAATATGTATATTGTACATTTCTAATTTGTCGATTTATTATTAATATCTCAAGCAGCAAACGACTACTTCAGAGTATACTATCTACATTAACTTACAAAAATATTCATAAATAAGATATCTCCTTTAACGCTATTAATGACTAAGACCTTGTTCTGTCAAGTTACGTATATTACGTCGTAATCTATTCGTAAAAGTCGTCCTTTTGCCTACCAATTATCAAAAATGATGATACCCGTAGCACGATATCGTGCCTCATGTGAGAATGAAATTTGCAAATCGTAAATCAATATTTCTATAAATATTAAGAATTATAATGTGCCAAAAGTTTGGACAAACAAGTGTTTTTTGAGATCAGCAAATATTGATAATCTTATCTCGATAATTACTGTATCTAATATATAAGTAATAACGGTGCGACCAATTTAATTTCTTTTTAAATAATTGTAATCGACCTTGAAAGTTGTAATAAATTTTCAAACAGTAAGCTTGTTTCACTTCAATTATTACTTCATTAGTAAATTTCTTTTTTTATATAAATCATTTATCATTTCGAGAATACAATATCACACAATCTTAATCCTTTAAGACAGTGATATGCGTCACGTCGACACGTGATTCGACCGCGACCGTGAACTGTACCAGGAAAAGCGACGGAGAAAATGCGCACCGGTGACAATCGGGCCTTATCAGTCGTGTGGCACAAATAAACGGACTGAATGCAAAGAAGCGAATACCGAGGAGAAGGGATGCGGGAACGCGAAGGAAAACGGCATGATGCCAAGTTCAAGGGCGCGGAACACGTGACTACTCTATCACTTTGCATGTGTAATCGACAGAGATACATATTAATTGAAAAATCATGTAGATCACATTAAAATAGTAAAACTCACATTTTAATGCTAAAGCGATGCTATTATACTGTCGGAAAATTTTCTCTTTTTAACGACCCGCAAATATCTCATGAATTTTTTTGTCAACATTGACGATGAGGACCGATATTATATAAAAACAAAAAATATACAAAAACTGCAAATACACTTTCATGAACTCTTCGAGCGCTTTTAACGTACGAAGCAAACGTGACACGTGTGCAATTCCCAAAAACGAAAAATAAAAAACACATATAAAAATTTAATTTCTGAAAAGTAGAGCTCTTTCGCATGATAAAGAATCACCTTGGATGACAGGTGCATCTTGAAATGGACGCGCACGCGCGCGCCAATCTGTATTCGCGATTATATACAATGTCGGTCCGCTCGAACGTACATATATTATTCTGGTAAAAAAGCTGCACTCTCTCGGGACGTACATAACAAATGCATAATAAATTTTTGTCTATCATAGACGATTAGACACTAAGAAATAGAAAGTTACAAGACGATAATCTGCATAATCACTGCGGAAGGAGAAAATACCTTCTGGTCTGAGTATGCGGCACTTATATAGCGCGAACATTCACGGGTTAACGGCGCGGCTCGTTGAAGGTTAAACTTCTCGACCTTCGACGATACGTCGATTACTTGAAAATAGCCGTTGTTGTTGGAGCAATGCGCGCGACACACGATGTCCTACGCACACTCGTCTCATCAGAGATGTCCTTCGCGGACGTTCTTTTAACGGCATACACGTACACCACCGGCCACACGCGTTCCATACATACACGTGACCGAGACTCTGAATACGAGAATCATGCAATAACAAAACTTTCGTCGATTAATCATAAATTACAAAGTAGGGAAATGGTTACACTTTGTACGTTTATTTCTAGCTGACTAGCTTTAGCATAACGAATACGAAATAGTACGTGGTATAGGAAGTATTTATATTTTAATTGCAGCTCCATTATTCGTAAAATACTAAGGGCAATTCTCTTATTATACGTTCATTTATGTGCACAATCAATTGAAAGTATTACCGTATGCCTATTGTCAATATTGCCCCTTCTCGCGGTTAAGCGTCCAAAGTCCAGCCACGACCTTCCCCGGAGGACGATATCCTATTGATAGGAACAGAATAAAGGCTAATCTACAATGTGCTCTTTGCTTCCTGTTTCTTGCTTTTTGCATTTTGTCGATTTTTTATTATGTCGCGTAATGCGATGTTTGTTTGTTCTGTCATCCAAGATAAAAGTTGACAAACTTCGGAAGAGACAAGAAACACGTGACAAGAAACACGATTGTCGGTAAAACAATGCGTGGAAAAGCAAAGAAGCAAGAGGCAAAGAGCAAGAAACAGGAAGCAAAGAGCACATTGTAGATTAGCCTTAAAACGTTGCCCTGTGTTTTATCAGAACATTTCAGTGACACCAACGTGGCGAAGCAGCATATCGAACGTTTCGAGTCAGCGCTTCGATATTTTAAAATTAGATTATACAGAATTTTGGAAGCTCTTTCTCGAGTTCTGTCAATCCTTTCGCTTACAAAGTTTTCAAAGCTTGTAACATAGAGAGTCATGCTCTGTGACATTTCAAATTTGTCCTTAGCTCTAAATGAATTCGTGTTTACCGTTCTAAGTTTACTGTTTAAATTACAGATTTTAATCAAACTTTTATTTCTTTTCGATAACTTTTCACATCTAATAATTTATATTCGTATTTAGAGTAAGAATAATTTTCAATAAAACACAAAAGACATCTCGTCGTTAAATTTTAGACACGTCTACGATTTATTCTCTATGTTTTAGATGATATGTGCTCTCCTTCTAATACAACTTAATTAACAAGTGTATTCTTTTGTAACAATCCTGTCTGCAAACGGTTATCAATTTTGCCGACACACGAAGAACAGTCAAGGCCGCGGACCTCTCGTTTGAATATAAATTGTACCAATTAGACTCACCTTTATTCCCGCCGCGTCTGTTTGTTCGCTGATTGGTCGAGATTACGGTACTGCTATCGCGCTTTAACTCCCGACGCTAAACTCCGTCGCAAGGTCAGAAGAACTGTTCGCTCTTCTTCTTATTTGAACAAAGACATCGTGGCATAAGTAAAATATTCTTTCATTCAATTGCATGCATCTACTTTTCGTTTCTAGAGCATCTGTTTTCTTTTATTAATAATTTCACTTTTGAAACAATTACCGTGTCTACTTATATTCTCTGAGCTTGGGCATTTATGTGCGAAATAAAAATCCTATTCTTTCAATAAATATTAAAGAATAACAATAAGAAGACACAATAAATTTTACATAGAAAAAAAATGTTAAATTATACTTTCGAAACATATAAGGTATATAAATTCCTTGCTTCTCATAAATCTTTGTCATCGAATTAAAAATTAACCGGGCACATTTGGGTGTTGCGGAAGAAAAATAAAGATATTTTCGAATTGGCAGCTGTACGAGGAAATTGCGGTTTTTGCATGATCGTGGTTCCCACATTCATGGGTGCATCGTAATCGCGAGATCATTGCCGATCTTGAAAGGCGACGCAGGATGTTGCGGCGAAGAGCTATCTTATTCTTACCAACGCTTCCGCCCGCGTACGTACATCCTTTAAGGATAAGTTACAACGAATTAAAATGAGCGAGATCTTTCACTTGACAACTATAATTTGTTTAATAACATTTTATATTAGCGTGTTAATTGAAAAAAATGCCTGCCTATTCCTAAAATTCAATTCTGCCAATCAATTATGCAACAACGCAGATTGCATAAGCACAATCTAAATGTAACAAAGGTCGTCTCGGTTGTCAGCACCGTTATATCGATCGCATATAATGCACAATTCTAGGATATCGATCGCGACATTCTATATCGCATGCTATCCTTCAAGATGTAAATGAAGATAAGTATTATCGAGAATAGGCATTGTTGCTCGACAGTAAACCTACTTTTCCCGCGAAACAAACGCGACTACACATACAAACGCATCCTTTTCTTCTCCGTATACGCTCGTAATCACGGAGAAAATCGCATACTATTTGTTTGCGTGGAAATCACTGAATTCGCACTTATTTGATCCATTCCATTCCGCAAATTTTGCATTTATCAACACGCTGTAAAATGACACGTGTCTTCCTTCTCCTTCGGTGTTGTATTATCAGAATAAGAATACCGTTAAAAATGTTTCGGCTTGTAAATCTTGTAACTTGCAACAGGATCCGGAACGGCCTCCAAAGAATGAACGACATTGCTTTTAGAAGAATGACAGCATCTTTCGACATTAACATGAAGGACACCTTTCATGCAAGTGAGAGGATAGCGGTACTCGCGAAACAATTTGAAAAACGTATATCGGATTGATGTCTCGCAAAGCAAGACAATAGAAATCAACTGAAGTTCTCGATCGATATCAATTCCAATAATTCGTAGATTCGACTCTTACGATTTGCATAGTTCAAAGAAATTTTTTTTCAGAGAACGTCCTCATGGCAGTAGATAGAGTAGCATTGCATGTATTGCGAGATCGCGAAGACACATAGGAGAATGCCGCGCCGGCGGCGTCCGATTCGGAAAACGCGGTTGCATGAAAGTAGCCGGCGGGGAGGTGATCGCGTCTCTCATTCACGCCTGCAACGGTATAACGGATCCGCGAGATTATTTATACAATCTCACAATGGCAGTTATGTAAGACGCGCCGTGTGGAACTGGAATAGCGGGAACTGGTCTCGAGCCAATAATTGCTGCGTCTTAATCGGTCGACGCTCGTCCTTCGGGGAGAGTGGCTTGAAAGAGAAACCCGGGAGCAATCTTTGTCGAAGACGTTCTTTATTTATCCGTAAATCGAACGCTTCCGGCCTCCACACCATTTCTAAAGCGCCGCCGCTTATGCACACAAAATTTAATAAACGCAGAGTTCGCTACGTAAAGTATTCGTAATGTAATCATTACTTATTTAATGATGCGAAATATCACTAATAAAATAATCATTACGTTTAATCTTATTTATCTAACAGCAATAATTGTTTCAATTACTGAGCACAAGGCCAATCATTGTGCGTAAAAGCTAAATCAGATATCATGCGTATACCTCCCTTGTGTAACGGAGCGGCTCGGGCATTGTGTTAAACTTAAACAAAAGCGTAGGACCTTCGTCGATACAAATGAGCGAATACCGTCCTTCTTGGACGCAAATTACCTTCGTCCTAATTCCGCGCTACAGTGGCATTACAAAAGTCATTGGCATAATGTAAGCATAAATCATTAGCATATCATTAGCAAGAACATACATTCAACAATTTAAGTCGAGTGTAGTCATTCCTGCATATAATTTTTATCGATTTTCTATCGATTTTATAATATAATTATTAGGGTGTTTAAAAAAAAAAATTTTTTTTTTATTTTCGCCCGCATTCCAGCTAAAAAGTTAGCTAGTGGAGAGATAATCATTACCCTAAAATGCCAACTCCAATAGATTTTATTTAGTGGTTCCACATTCGCCTTGAAAATTTCCCATTTAAATAACATGGGGAATGCGGTTTTTTCTCAATAAATTCGACTTATCTTCATCAAAATCAATTAAAACAATTCAAAATTCAGTCTCAGTAGTTACTGTAGACCGTGTTGATAACTGCTAAAACAAAGTAAACTAAGAACGTAGTGGAAAAATAAATAAAAAATAAAAAAGGGCGGTTTTTGCATATTTTCAATTTTTATATTTT
>NJRQ01000475.1:50094-75215 GCA_003063805.1 Aphaenogaster ashmeadi
AAAGGTTATTTATTTTAAAAATTACAAAAGATCTTTCGGTTAAATATTAGCCTTACAATTAGATATGAAGGAACAAGTAAAATACGAATGAAGTAGATGGATCAGAGTTTACAATTAGTAGCGTAGCCAGCAATTTTTTAAGTGAAGGGCTAACTTGAAAAAAGTAGACATAATAGGCACTTATGCAGTTTTACGATGCAAACGTATCTAAAGAAACAACATTTCTTATTTTTATCATTACAATTTTTTTTCACTAATTGTAAGAAGAGCCTGGACTGAGGGCACACAAATTTGTCTACTCGAGGGCGCACCGGCCCGAGGGCCGGTGGGCCGACGCGCGACGGCCCAGTCCGAGCCTGAGGGCAGAGATCGGCAAGGTGTCGATTACAACTTGCCCTTTCTTTGTTCAAAGGGAGAGCAAAAACTTAATTTTTGCTAATTCCAGAAATGTCCCTCTTGCCCCCCCGCCTCCCGTGGACGCCCTTGCATTCAATTACGCTGCAGCTGCGGTATATGGCAACGCCATGCGATCCGTCTATATTTTATATACAAGTGTGGTCGATGACGAATCTTGGCGTCCGCACACACCCGCCGGGTAATCGGTTCGATGCTACTTTCGCGAATGACGGTGCATCGACGCCGACGCCGAGGCGATCTTTATAGATACCGTCGGCCTTGTCCTTGACATCGACCGCGGCGTCCCGACGCTACGCAGGCGGGCCCGCGGTTACGTCGAGATACTCGTTATACGCGGAACAGCCGAGAAACGTGCCCGTGGAGGGGTTTACCCCCGTCGGATGGGGGTATTTAAAGAGGGTGTAGAGGAGACGCGATCTATATCACCGGACGAACCGGGTACTAGATTTGTAGAATATTTCATAAGATTACGTAAAACTTTTCGGAAGCTTGCTCTCCGACAAGCGAGACGTAACGAGCGTAACGTTCACGTACGGTTTATTTGCGATCTATAAGTGGCTGCCTTTTTTTTCATGATTTCTTTACGCGCTATACGCTAGAGCGCGATTTGTGCAACTCGCAACTCTGTAACTACTTGTTCCGTCGTTCTATTGTGGGCCGAGGGAGTCTCGAGTTATTTCTGTACCTACCATCGACATTATGCACAAAACAGAATTGCCCGAAATAAAACAAGGACAAGTTCGACTAATCTCGTACAACGCGAATATAAGATCATATTCCACTACTATTTATTAACGCGGGTACATTCCGCGTCGGTTGACCGGTGGACAGAATTGGACGTCTATGTGTAAACAATATCTAAGTGTAGCTTCCGTGACTTATCTCTTTACTCTTTATTTCACAAGCGTTCTGCATCAATATTTATTAAACTCCATCTCCAACAGTTATAAAAGAAGCAGAAATATAAAATCGGTGGAATAACTTAGAACGGGAAGGAATCCAGAATTCGAATGTGTAATAGAAACGATATTTATTTACATATCCCACATTTGAATTATGCAAATAAACGCACGGTACAGCTCTTACGAATTAAAAATGTTTTATAATGCGAAAATAAAGATTATTTGCTTTTCCTCTTCATGGTTTTAGGTTTTGCCCTCGGTCTTTTGCTTCGATTATCGCCTCGATGTTTCTTTCCACGTCCTTTAGTTTTTTCTTTCGCTTTAGCCGCGCGTAAATCTTTCTTCATCCTCGGATCGACTACTTTATATCGACCTTTCACCCCGGGTGGCCGAACGGACCGTTTTTGCGCAGTATGTTTCTTTGCCACGATATACGTAACTTCCTTTTTTGGCTCCTGACGAGCTTTCTTGTACAACCTAAATCAAATCGAAGATTGAATTAGAATGATATATTCATCGGAGCAGATGTTCTAAAAAAATCCGTACTTACGCTTTAACTTGTCTGGCCTTCTCTTTGTCACTGATATCTGCATTGTCCATCAGTGCTTCTACCTTCTTCTTGGCCTTCTCAAGTTTGCGGACCGCGCGTTTCTTTTTTCTTGCTTTAGCTTCCATTACTTTCTTAATAGGTCTTATATTCAAGTCTTCCACCCTCTTTTTGTATTCATCGGCAAGTTCTTTAGGTACAGGAACTTCTTTCTTCATATGCTTTTCCTCATCCTTTACAAACCAATCGGGTAGTTTCTCGTCGTTAAACGCATATCTATTCCAAGCCGAGTCAATCAAGTTTCTTCGAGATTTTTTACTTTGAATCAACAATGATCCGAGTGCTAAGTCTTCGGAAGTCAATTTTTTTTTCTTTGGCTTTTTATCTGATTAATCATAAACATGTATGTTAATATAACTAGCTGCCAATAGATTATTAAGTTTCAATCAGTAAAATAATATAACCAAACAAAAACTTTACCTGTTTTTTGTGACACTATCTCAAAACCATCCTTGCCGCCAATCTTTTTCAATTTTTTATTCGGCGCCATCATTTCTTCCATGTCGTAATCCGAATTTGTATCATCACTTTCACTGATTCTGCGTTTTTGTTTCTTTTCCTTATCTACTTTCTCTTGCATTTCTTTCTCTTCTCCGAGAACATGTCCACCTTTCTTTTTATACTGCTCGACCATTTTATCTAATTCATAATCTGCATCGTCTTCATTATCTAAGTTTTTAAATACATCTTTCTCAAACCAGAGTGCTGCTTTATGAATTCTTTTAGTTTCTTTGTCCCGGAAATCTAGATCAGTTAACAGTGGATTGCTCTCAGAATCTTTAAATTGTTGTTTCTTCTTTTGCGGCTTATTTGTACTTTCATCTTCTGAATCGTCCAAACCTGTATTACAATAATAACTTTATAGCTTTTGTTACAAATTCAAAGAATAAATTAGAAACAAAATATAAATATAAATCTTATAGCTAAAAGAGAAGATTATTTGGATTACATTAAAGTTAGTTAATATTTTATGTATAATACCTAGTCCGGATTTTTCACTATTTGTATCATCATCTGATGCAGCATCAGTATCACTTTCTTCGCTACCTTCTGATTTATAGTGTAAATCCTTGCTGTCCAAATGACCTGTATCTTTCTCATAACGAATCGTTTTCGGTTTTATTTCTTCGTCCGAGTCCACATCGCTTTCTGCTACGACGTCAGGTATTTGATCTATAACTTGCTCTAATTGCTTATGAGTTTGAATCTGACTTAATTTAAACAAATCTTCCCCTTCTAATTTAGGTCCCTCGTCGCTCTTATGAATCATTTTCAAATTGAGACGTTCGTTCAACTTTTGCCTCTCTTTGTTAGCTTTTTTCTTTTTGCGTTTTGACTCTCTGGCTTCTGCTTCCCGGAGCTCGGCGATTTGTTTTTGGATTTCCTCATCTTCCAAATCTTCCTCTTTTTCGAGGCTAGTAGTTGCAGATGCGGTAGTGATTTCATCTTCAACTTTATTCTCTTTTTCGTTTGTTTCAGTTTGTGTCTTTTTTAATGCCTTCCACCAATTGAGTATAAGCTTTAAGTCTTTTCGACCAAGTACTTTAATATCCTTGCAGCATTCCCTAATTTCTTTAGTCGTTTTCTCGTGCTTGTCGATAATTTCATCATCTATCACTATTTCGGAAACATTCTGCAAAGCTTCTACTGCGTCTTCACAGGCAATAAACTCTTTTGCAGATAATCTATGATATAATGTATAATCATTCTCAGGATATCCTTCTACTTTAGATTTTTTTTGCTTTTCTGGATGAAGAACATTTAATTTGTTCATAGTTTCCATTTGTAATTCAGAAAAGACATGTTTTGGATCAAAGAACTTGGGATCTAATTTATCAGGAGCAATATAATATTGACAAACTACAAAAATTTCTGCAGATTCATTACGTGAGGCTTGAGGTTTAGTGGCATGTACCTATAATAAAGTTTATAGTAATAAAATGATAAACAATAATTAGTAAACATTCCTTAAATGATATTAATACCTTTTTAAACAATTGTTTTAGCACCCAGATCAATGCGTGATAATCTCTAGATCGAAATATTTTTGTTACAAACCAACCACCAGCTTTTAAAAATTGAGTAGCTAATTTAAGAGCTGATAATGTCAAAACAGCTTGTTGATATGCATCATGGAGCCAACTTTTTCCTACATTGGGAGCACCATCATTTAAAACAACATCAGCCTTCCATGTTTTCAATTCACGTGAGATAGCAACTCTACACTTGTCTGTTGTAATATCTTCCACAAGACTGAGACATCCTGGGATAAGCTTTATCGGATATAAATCTACACCAATAACTATCGATGATATTGGCATATTTTGCCTGGCAACTTGCATCCAGCCGCCAGGTGCAGCACATAAATCGACGCATACTCTCGACTTTTGAAGAAACTCAAATTTCCGATTTAACTGAATTAACTTGAAAGCAGCACGCGATCTGTAACCTAAACAAAACATTCAAATTTAGTAACCATTTTGATATGATTAACTGTTAAACATTTAATTTAAATACTACCGCATTTGAAGCTAATGCAGCTTTTAATTTAATAATTCAATTAGTATATAAATAATTAATATTACTTACCTGTTTCTTTGGCTAATTGATAATATTTATCTTTTCTCTGCTTTCCAATCTTCGATTTTTTCCCCATTTTTAATTAAAAAAGGTATTTATTTTTTTATACAGATCATACGCACGTATTAATTGCGTACAGTTACCAGCTATACAGCATGGTCTTTAATCATCCGACATTTATAGGTTAGGAACATAATTTTGTGCCAACTGAACATAGCGCTACTAAGTATTGCCAACTTAAGGCCTAAACACACACTTTCCGTAATACGTAAACGTAAGGTTTCGACCAATCGCGTTGCTCGATTCTGTTACGGACGGCCGAATCGAGTAACGCGATTGGTCGAAACCTTACGTTTACGTATTACGGAAAGTGTGTGTTTAGGCCTTTAGCCACGAGAAACTACACTATTTCTGTGATCTTAGCGTTTATTGGTAGAAACGTAAAGTTATCGAGTATTTCAATTGGCTCTCAAATAGAGATTTTTTTAAAGCTATCCAGTTAGTGTAACAGCAAATAGGACCATTTGATATGAAAAGATTGTCAGTCTGTTTCCTCTTATAAATTTGTGCACGATCTCTGTACGACCAGTACGACTTCAGTTTCAGTATATTCGCTTGTGATGTACTGTAGATTTAACTCCGTAGTGGGAGTTTCTTTACCTCGATTTTATAATAGCAATTATTTACAACATATATCATTTTTTCAATATATAAAAGGGAAAAGAAAAGAAAAAAATGTGGAAAGTTGTATTTCGTGGAATCCGAGAAACATTGGAGCGACGTGTTTGTCGCACCAACGTTTACTCGCAGTCATCTCAGGATAATGCGAAAAACGAAGTCAAAACAAGCTTGACGTGCCAACAAAAATTTCTTCCGCCAGTTCTTATCACTTGTGATAAGGGTTTTTGCGAATCGGCTAAAAGCGCCGGTACTAAAAACAAAAAACATGGGTCCGATTGGAATACCAAGCACAGTTGGTCAGAGGCTGTCGGCTGGGTAAATATATTTTTTTAAAACAAGATATGTTACATTATGCAACACTTTTCTTAGCAACACTAAAAAATCTTTATCGCTAATATGTGATTTATATTTTATTAGTCCAGTATACTGGCAGCTGGATTGATCGTATGCCAAACACTTTGTCTCCATAAAAGAGTCTTCGACAATGAGACCTTGAAAAACAAGTTACATGGCTACTCTTCCGCCAATGGAATTTCATTCTTACTTATGCAATTATTAAATTTACACCCAAGAAAAATTTTGCCGGTTACCAACTGTGTCGGTACTAGCAAGGCCAAACTGCAGGATTCAGACTCACAATGGACTGCAGAGAAACCATTTGGTCCTATCACCCTTGAAGAGGTGAGGATGTTATTTTGCAGACATTACACTCTGTAATGGTACATAGACAAAAATTAAATTAAGATGGAAGCTTGCAACAACCTATACTTCTTCTAAATAAATTTTTCAAAAAGCATGTATGAAATATATGAAAAATAATTATTATAAAATAACTTCTATATGCAAGAATGATGTATTTTATGCAAGAATTACTTATTGTATTTTTAATTACCATGTCTCTTTAAGTTGATACATTCTATAGAGTTACTAAACAACACAGAATGCATTTTTTGCTTATTTATTCTTTGACAAATTCGAAGTTATCTTCTCTTCAGCAAAATTTTATTTTATTTATTTGTTTCAATATATATCATACTTATCGCGATATTATCTTTATAAATCCATGCAGATAATAGATCAATTTATATTCATATGTATAATTCAGTGACTTAATCTTGTTTTCTTATCTTTTATAAATAAGATGTATTTTTGGAGTTAAATCTTGTAATGTATTTAGCATTGCAAAAGTTATAGAATAAACGAAGACTTATAAATCTATTTCTTCCACAAATTTTTTTTTTAGAAAAATTATTTTATTCCCTATGTATATAAAATTTTATATTTCTATAGATTTTTTATATCCTAGGCATTCGAAGAAGCTGCGGATGAATTTACAAAAACCCATAAAATAGTTGTAGGGGAATACGAACTTCGTTTTGGTATTAAAGCTTTAGAGGAAAAACGTTATAAAGATGCTTTGATACACTTTTCTCAGGGTGCTAAATTATCATCTCCCGGAAGTATGTTCAATTTAGGTTTATGTTACGAATTAGGCATCGGAACTTCAGCAGATCAAAAGAAGGTACACTGTAATATCTAGATAATATTCAGAAGTGCGAGAAACAACTTTAGAATATACCTTATTTAGTCACGAAAATCTTTTTCGATTTCTGCACGAAAGATATAAGAAAGATATTCGACATTATATGAAATTAAAAAATATAGACGATTTAAAAATATGAAGAGAGATATACCTGTAAGAAATATATAAAAGTATAATTTTCCTTCAGGCTGCAAAATATTACAACGATGCCGCGGCGCATGATCATGCCGATGCGTTATATAATTTGGGAGTTTTCCATGCCCAAGGAAGGGGCGGTTTACCAATTGATATTGATACTGCACGTACTTATTTCACCAAAGCAGCAAGATTGGGCCAGGTACAAGCGCAACACGCACTTGATTTAGAAAAAGCTGAAACTCAATCGAAGAAAAATGTTTCTACTGTACCGAAGACAAATCTAAAAGATTCAGGTTTAGAGAAGAATGACGAAAATGACACGAGCGTTAAATTAAGTGATTTCATGTATGCTGATGACACATTTAGTACAATCACAAAATCCAATCAAGTATTTTTAGAGTTTGTCGGCTTAAAAAAGCCTAATCAAGTACCCATTATGATAACTACCAACGATGACGTTCGCGTGCCATATTAAAAAGTATGAAAATACTTTTATCTCTGTGTAAGATCAAACGGAATCAGATATAATTCTAATTCCTACATGGTATTATTATTTTGTACATTGTTTTATTTTTTTTGTGTGTGTAGTGTTTTTACAAAAGTACGTATTATATGCATAAGCATGCAATATTTGTGCAAATATTTGCTCAATTTATGATATATCGCATTACTCAGGATTCTGTTGTAGATTCAAAATCGCACTTTTTTGTATCATTATTGTCATATCTTTTATTTAAAAGGGAGCATTATTATTTTATACACGCTTAACGCTTAAAGATTCTTGTTTTGTTAAAGTTATCAACGTAATTTTATAGTACATTACATCGATATACACATTGATATGTGATCTTTCAATAACTTTATATAACGTTATTTATATAATGTTACCTAATTCGTGTTTGAGTTTTAATGTGACTGTGATGCGCGATTAAAAAGATTAAAGATACCTATACATAATACGAGACAGCTAAAATTCGAAGATTGGGTGTTGTACGCCCTCATAAACTTTCGAATATTAAGGACAGTAGTGATGTAACATATGATAGATTATAATTTATAATATTTTTGTTAGATGTATATTTCGTCGATTCTTACATTGAAAAATCTCATTTCATCTCTGAAAACGCATGTTAGGCTTAAGGTTTTGTAGCATAGTTTGGCGCAAACGAAAGTAATGATGTTTAGCGATTTACGCTTGTGCTCTGCACAGAAAGTGTATGTACGGGTATAGTACATAATATAAAAATAATGTTTTTATAATTTATATAGTTTTTTAATGTTATCCTCTTCCTAGACGAGATTATTGTAGTTGCGATTGTAAACCGCGCTTCACCAGTGCGCATTGCGTTGCAACACAGTTTTTTTTACAAATTCGCTGTGATTGGCGTATAAATTTATTTCTTCATTTACGTCCATCCATCTCACATTACGCGCGTCATCTCCAGCCTTCAGCGCGAGTTTCCCGACGACACTATTGTCTTCGTCGTGAAAATTTATAGCCACTGTCTCCATCCAAGCGTTATCCGTATTTCGCGGGTCGTCCACGTATCCCTTGTAAATCTCGTCGCCTTTCGCGAAGAACTCCTTTATAGAATTTTGAAGGACCTTCCTTTCGGCGTCATCCATTTCCAAAAAGTTCAGCGCTTCCTCCATGAACTCTCTCATTAAAGTGGTAGAGATCGTCTCATTCGGGTCAACCATACCCCCCGGTATGGCCCATTCTCCGGAATCCCGCCTCTGTATCGCGACGAACTGTAATACAGGTTTTCCCGTGTGCTTGTCTACTTCCACAATCCCCGTATTATCGCGTTTCCATCGTGTAACGATAGGATCGGCAGCATGATTCGGTCCCCATCGGCCGAGAAGTCCTCGCCCAATGACACCAGTTCGTCCCACGGGATTTAAGGGGTAACCATCCGCATTTACGACATAGTCACCCGTAAAACTCTTTCGGTTCACCTTGTCTGTCAAGAATTATATTTCAAATACAGACGCGCTAATATCTAGCCTCGCATGCGCAATATCGCTTTAGTCTAGGTAATTTAAGTTAACTGATGTTAACCTCAGAAACGTGACTTCTTCCATTTATTTTTCTTCCGTCAATTTTTTAATCGGTAACAATTGTCCTGAATTTATCAATTAGACGAGTAGGAAAAAGGATAGTTACCATCTACCGCATTCCATTTTGGTTTGAAGGTGGATTCGTTGATTTCTGGATCGGCCCAAGGCTTACCCTTAAGAACAGTAGCGGTATATGCGACCGGTTTATATTCCGGGTAATCGATTGTCCATGGTACTCTTTCCTCCGGTACTGCAAATCTCTTTACGTTACTGGACGGATACAAACCTTGTCGACACTTCTGGTGAAACATTCTCGCGTATCTGATATTCATTTAACGATTCCTTCCTGGAAAGGAAAATCGATGTGACGACAGCATAACTCTTTTGATGTTTGCTTATCTCCAGTGGCGTAATTAACGATCCGTAGGCCTTGTGTGTCGCGTATTTTTTCTCTGAGTTCGAGATAAAGAAGGATATTGAGCTTATTTGCCATAAATTATATGTACATACAGTATGTCTGATTTAAGTGGATACGCGTAATTATTTCGTAGAAAATTAAAAATACAGAAAAGTTGGTCAAACAAAAGTTGTACGGTTTAAAAAGACGCATTTAATGACAGTATTAGTTAGACCATAAAGCCCGTATCAGACTATGGATTGGGATTGGGATTAGATTGGAATTTGACCAATCGGAAGAAAAAAAACCAATAACAAATTCAGTTAACTTAGCTTTGATTGGTCAAATTCCAATCCCAATCCATATAGTCTGATACGGGCTTAAGTGGTGTTGCCAAAGTCAGGTTAAGGTCAACTTTATTTTTTTAAATGGATCACATGATTTTTTTAAAATAATATAATTCCTCCAGTTATTTAGCATATAAAAGTATTAAGGTAAAGTCATAAAAAAATCAATAGTTTACGAGATATTTAATATTTTATTTTGGCATATTTTGACATGAAATATAAAATATCTCGTAAACCTATTCATTTTTTGATAACTGCAGTACCTTAATACTTTTATGCGTAGAATAGTGGAGATGAATCAACTGATGTGAGGAAAACACATGGTTGCTTTTCAAAAAAATTATGTAATTTGCAATATGCAATTACATATTTTTTTGAATAGCAATTATGTGTTTTCCTCACATCAATTGATTCATCCCACTATTCTACGCATAAAAGTAGTACAGTTATGTCAAAAAATAGTTTACGAGATGTTTTATATTTCATGTCAAAATATGCCAGAATAAAATATGAAATATCTCGTAAACTATTGATTTTTTTATAGCTTTATCTTAATACTTTTATATATCAAATAACTGGAGGAATTATATTATATAAAAAAAATTATGTGATTCTATTTAAAAAAATGAAGTTGACCTTAACCTGTCTTTGGCAACACCACTTATGATCAAACTAATACTGCCATTAAATGCGTCTTTTTAAACCCTACAACTTTTGTTTGAACAACTTTTTTGTATTTTTTATTTTCTACGAAATAATTACGCGTATTCACTTAAATCAGACAAACTGTATATGTAATCAATATGCATTAGGGATCAAATAGGGATGCAAGGAAAAAATCTGAATATTTCTATATCAATTTAAATCTATATTTTTCACTTAAAAAGTGTAGCAGACTATCAAATCTTCGAATTATAGCATTGTATTATTTGATTGTCGATAGTATATCTTTTACATAAATCTTTTAAGTTAAATGAAGTGCATATTTATTTATATATGTGCGGCATTATTAAAATATAATAAGAATGATATCGATCTTGCTATAATACTCTTATTACGTAAAATAAGTCTCAGCTTAAGACGCATATGGACCTTTTATAAAATAGTAAGAAGTCTTATTCCATTTAATCCTTGGCATATGTATGGCATGATATCAAAATATGAATCTCACGCATTAAAGTAACAGCACAATTATGTGTTATATTTACAAATATTGACTTATCTCCCTCCAGTTTTCGAACGCATACAAATTTTTGTAAAGTTTTCTTTTATTATAATTCGTTTAATTGTGTAACTTTTCACAAATCTTCTTGTATTTATACGCTGGAAGACTAGATTAGAAGTATCTATAAAATTTAACAAACCCTAATAACACTTATCTACTTAGGTTGGTAAACGTCCGTTTATAATTAATCTGGATGGTAATGAATAATACTTGCGCATGACGTAATGTTAATGCCCATGCCTTCAAATAGTTCGAATAATTCAGTGTTTGAAGTGATATTAAAAAATTGTCGAAAATAAGATTTATTTCTTTGATGCATAAAATAATGTGAAATATATTATTAGTATATATATATATAAAACATTTTCTTTCAATAAAATTTATATTTTTGAAACTTTTAACATTTGTTCTATTTATTTTATTAAAAATATACGTTCTATATATATTATTTTTATATTTAATTTATAATTTATAGAATTTTGTGCATTACTTAGTCAAAATATAAAAATTGTATCGTTTAATAATTTAAAAAAATATTATCAAGAATCATTTTAACACTTCAAATACTGAAACAATTGAAATTATTTTTCGTGTATCTTGCATTTACCAGATTCATTACTCTTCTGCAAAATACAGATGAATCGAAGAATCTCATTCTATAAAATCAATCTTATCTTGAATCTTGATTTCTAAACTAAAATGAACATAATAATTTATGATGACAACTGTGATTTTCTTGAGTTTTTCACTATTACGGATAAGCGTATGGCATTCTCGAGAAAAATTACTCCGCGTTCAAAACAAGAAACCGATCGAAAGTACTAGCGAAACTACAAAAAATAGTTTTGAATTTATCATTGCATTAATAAAATTGTGTAAAGCTTAGTAATTACGTTTAAACCTTTAAACTCATAATATTCAATTAAAGTATCTCTTAGTTTTGTTGTATAAATAGCTTACACATTTTTAATCTATACTTAGCTGCCTCGTTTATTTTTTAGCAGCAGCTCAATCTTCGCGCTTGTTCTTATTTTCTGAAGTTATCGTGCTTGTCTCTCATAAAGATTGAATGGAAATACTTTCTAATAAGGAATATTACTTAATATGAAGAAAATTTCCATCATAACGTAAAATCATGAGACATTTCCAAGACATTAAAAAAATTAACTCCTTCTGTGGCATTGACGTAATAGTGCGCATCTGATTATTTTTGCATAAAATGTCTCGATTTTGAATCCGAATTTGAAGTAAAAAATTCGAATTGGCAGACCAAAAATGGCGGATTTGAAATTTCAAAAATTTGTACTTTTCCGATTCTGCTGAGGTTGTGTCTACGAAGGTGGTTAAGATCGTTCATTCAGAATTTGAAGTCAAAATTTCAAAATTTAGAATTGTGGACCCAAAATTGAGTCAAAATTACAAATTTTGGAATTTTGGATCATTTTAAGTTTTATAATTTTGACTCGAAATTCGGATTCAACGACCCCAAAAATTTTTAAATATCAATTGTCGGCTATGTGAGACAAAATGTTTTTCTTGCCACACTGAACACGAACAGTCCCATTCTGCTTGCCAACGAAGTGGTTAATTGTGTTATCTCTAATTTATATCTCATATACTTTATACATTATTCATTTGTGTTTTTAGTCAAGACTTGTTCTGATTTGAGGCATAATTCTTTATGAAATAATGAATTATAATTATTATAATTATAATTATTATAATTATTATAATTATTAAAGACTAGAAATTGTTCTGGTCTTTAATAATATTCTCGTGTTACGTCAAATTAAAACATCCGATTCTGGAAATTTGTTTTATAAATAAGTATGAATCAAACGCCGTGATCAAACTCGTGGTATCCTTCCGCTCCGGTAAACACAACGTCCACCCAAACACGCATAGCTTCCGGGCTGGGTGCCATGAGATGGTAAAGTCTAGACGAAGTCTTGACGATGAAGGTGAGGGACGGTTGTGGCGATCGGACGGTGTTCATATGGTCCACATAGACTTCTTCGATCGACTATGATACATTAATGTCAATTAATTGATATGTCGATTAGTGTGAAGAATCTTAATAAAGAAACTCTCGGCACATACCTGGAAGTATATTACGCCGCGAGCCTTCCTTGACGTGTTATCGCTGTAGTAAGATAACGTCTTCCGTCTGCGATCAAATACGAACCATCGTTTGTTCCAGTGATGAAATTTTTTGCTCATCTTTGATAAATAACCACTGCAACTTGTTGTATCGACCGTAACATCATAAATCAAAGGTAACTGATGCCCGGCAGTTTCTATGTGATGCCTTAGATCCAGAGACTCCGACTTGATCGGAAGATACCTCGTGAGTGGCCTCTGTAAAATTCGTCATTCGTTGAATTTTAATTCATTAACATCAAAATAATACGCTGAATAAATTAAAACTTTCTCTGTATAAGTAGAACAGAATCGCGATATTAAAAGAGCTATTTGTTGAATGTAATTTCTTCGAGTAAAAGTCGAGCTTCTTTTCTGAAGCTACCATTTATTCTTTTTAACAGTTCTTGACTGTTGCTTGTGTCGTATTTTTATACAGATAATCAATAAACTTTAGGGAGCTATACCTGAAGTTTTGCCTTTTCGCGATGTTTGACAGGTTGTAATGGTCCAAGGGTATCCATCTCGCTAGATGTTTGAGAAAGGGGGCGACTTCCATTTCCGTCGATAATTCCACCACCACCGCCGCCTCCACCGCCACTATTGTCGCTAAGTCTCTCACCTTCCATCGATGTTCTTCTGTCGTCTCTCATCTGGAAATAATTCACGAATTCTCATTATTCCGCTTTATCAACTTTCAGTAGTATCGCAAAAAATGTTTGCTGCGTGCAATTTTCAATATTAAACAAAAAAATTAGAAAAAAGATATATTTAAATTTTAATTAATAATATTAGTATTAAAAAGCTAATATTGTTCTTTCATTATATTTTTCCGCGTACGTGTCTGCAAACTTCACGTCTTCGTCTGATGTGTCGTTTTTTTGTTTTGCTTTTTATGTAATTCATCCACATAAGCGACATCGTGTTACACACAATTCAAAAAGTTTATCTAATTTTACGAAAAACGATGGGGCAACTATGCCGAGATTCGTTTACACCGAACAGATGACGGAGAAAGACTGACGTTGCTGGCTCGGTGGTCCAGCAATATGATTCCCGCCGTAAAATGTAACTCCGGACTCCCACTCACCCAGATGCGTGAGCATCAAAATTCGCCCGCGCAATATAAGCCTTGATTATTCATTCATAATGCATCATGCCACGTGACAAGTGTCAAATAACATAGATTATAAAAATGTCCGATAAAAAATAATATTTGCTCTCTATAACATAAAACATAATACTCGTTATACACGGAGAAAATTTTATATTAAAAATTACTATGTATGGCAGTAGCCGTGGACCATTGCTGGAATTATAAATTATTTTTACTATGTTTTTCATAGAAAAACAAGTGTCAAATAACATAGATTATAAAAATGTCCGATAAAAAATAATATTTACTCTCTATAACATAAGACATAATATTCGTTATACACGGAGAAAATTTTATATTAAAAATTACTATGTATGGCAGTAGCCGTGGACCATTATAAAAATTTTTACTATGTTTTTCTATGGAGAAAATTTTATATAAAAACACTAATAAAAAATTGTGTATGTTCAGATAGTATTGATTTAATTTTTTTTTTACATTGAAAATGGTCCAATTTGAGACCGAAACATCTGTTTTTTATTATCAATAAATTCAACTGATACTTACACCCTGTCACGGCTCATAGCCCGATTTTTTATTAGTGATTTTATAATCATTTGAGCCTTTTTATTTTATTTATATAAAAAATTACTATGTATGGGGCAGTAGCCGTGGACCATTGCAGGAATTAGAAAAATTTTGACTATGTTTTTCTATGTTTTTCTATGGAAAACATAGTAAAAATAATTTATAATTTCAGCAATGGTCCACGGCTACTGCCATACATAGTAATTTTTAATATAAAATTTTCTCCGTGTATAACGAGTATTATGTTTTATGTTATAGAGAGCAAATATTATTTTTTATCGGACATTTTTATAATCTATGTTATTTGACACTTGTTTTTCTATGAAAAACATAGTAAAAATAATTTATAAAGCGCTGAACTTTTTATATTAAATTTTCTCCGTGTATAATTGCAATCAGATTATATCGGATATTGCTGACAAAAATAAATCAAGATTCGGCAAATGGTTGATAGAAGTTAATGAAGACCGATTGAATTAATTAAATTTTTAACCTTTGCAATAACGAGCTTGTATTTATTTAATTGAATTAAATCTTTATTATCAAAAAGATTATCATTGCGTTTTAGATAATTGAGCAATGAGCTAATATTATATAACGTTAACGTCAAAAGTTCATTCAAATGATTGCTATTAGTAGTTGTTGAGTGGCTCGGACGAGATGAGAAATTCCGTCACCTCAGCAAACGCGGTGACTCATCACAAATACTAATTTACTGCGGACATTTCACTTCAGCTTAACTCGATGCTAAGTAAAGTGGTAGGAATGCAAGGAGTAATATGCGAACATTTTTCTCTGAAGAAATAAAACATAGGAATATACTGCAAAGAATATACTTACGCGCGTTAAAAATTTTATTCGTAAAAATTTCTATTTGTTTTGACGTTGCGAAAAATGTAAATGTCTATCTGATTAAACGTCTGAAAAATGGCGCAATGGAAAATTTATCATACGTCTGTAAATACATCTAACGAGAAAGAGGTCAGTTGCAAAAGAGGCTTGTGAATCCGATGTCATTAATTTTGTCGTTATAAATTATCGCTGCAGGCTTAATCAAGATTTTACAAAAGCACATTTATCGAGGTACAAGCTACTCTCTGAATGCCGTCCAACCCGCGGCATATTCGCGTATCGGAGCTTGGATACACATGCCACACTGGGAAAAACACGTGCGCAATGACGAAAACACTTGCTCCAGAATGCAAATGGACATACTTGCGAAATGTCAGTGCTGAAAAGCGTACGTCTCCGCCGACACACGAGCGCGACGGCGCGCCGGCCAAAATGCTACGCGGACTTCCGGCGGCAACAAATGTGTTGTTTTTCAATGGTTTTCACGAATACTCTAAGATGATCTCTTTCAACTGTCAAAACATTTGCATGAAAACGCGAACGCTGTACGATAAAAAATCGCGTAGTCCGTTATGCGTTTACCGCATTTAGCGCAGCTGATGTATAGTGAATTTGTTATACAAAATTTGTTTCTTTGCGTTGTGTATACAAGGCGGTTCACGAGAAATGTGAATCAACAGAAATACTCGAAAGACATGTAGTTAATATTTGAAATACTCAGAAAATAACTTCATTGGGAATTCAAGTTATTTTCTAAGTATTTCAAATATTAACTACATTCCTTTCGAGTGTTTCTGTGATTCACATTTCTCGTGAACCATCCTGTATACGTATTCGCCCACAAAATTGTTCAAAGACGTAACACGGCTATTCTTTGCATCCGGCTGGCACGAGAATAAAGTTTTTTTGGAATTACGCCGAGATAAATAAAATAAATAGCAAAAAAATACTCTTTCGCTAAAAAGAAGAAAATATATAATTTAACGTCGCCGATCGTGAAATAAGAGAGCAGAAATTGAAAGAAAAAAAAGTAGAGAGAAAAATGGAAAAGAAACAAGTAAAGATAAAGAGAGAAGAAATACTGTTTATAATTGCTTATACTATATTGTTCTCGTTGTATTTCCTAAGAAACATACCCAGTAATTGAAGACTCCACATTAAAAATGCATATTTCACATCTTCAAAAAATTATGCTTACATAAAGTTGCTTCTTTTGTTCTTACTAGGAAAGAGATCAATAACGCACGGTTTTCGCACAATCAATAAATCCGCGACACAAATGCGTCTCGAAGCAAGAGAAATCCCGCTTGCGTGAACACTGAAAAATTTTAGGAGTGCAGACTTGTCGAGAGACATTTCTTTGAACAGGTGTGCGATAAAAGCCACACGAGCAGAAATAGACTGGAAGATAGACTCTCGCTTACTCGACGTAACGTCTTGCAGCGTACGTACGCGTGTATGTGTCAGTGTTTAATAGCATTTGATTGAGCGATAAAATATTTTTGGAACTTAATGTGAATCAAAATGTAAGTTTCTTGGAAAGGAACTGTATACGTTCAACATACCATGGACGTGTGCACAGCCCTTAAAGTGAATTGAGACATAAACTTGAAATTTGATTCAACATGAAATATGCTTTTTATGCTGTGTACTCACGTTATCATTTTGAAGTAAACTATAAGAATTATTCGACGGTCCTGGACTGGGTGAAGTAAGTTCCGAAAGTTTGCTAGGGGATAATTTTTCGCTGTTTCCACCTTCCGCACCGTCGGTACTTCCGCTACCACTGGAAAAGTAGATTGATAATTAATTGCAATTACCTTGCAAGTCTCCGTAATTTATTGATCGTTGTAAAACTTTTAATTAAACTATCAAAAATGAATCTATATTTCATTGTCTTTTGCATCTTCGGTAATGCTAATTAATTTACTATCAAAATGTTAAAGTAATAATAAATTGATTTAATAAATTAATATTAAAGAGGTACTCTAAACACAAGTGTAAAAATATAAGAAATTATGGATAATCCGATTGATAGTTCTTATTATATCATGTCGCGTAATATATTGCAGTTCCTTCGATACTATCGAATCGTATTTACACTTTATTTATACTTGATATGAAACTTCTCGCTGACACATTTAGTGAGCGCTATTATTAACTAGAGCGTGAACACTGAATGTCGCGAATTTTATTCGGCGTTTTCGACATCCTCGTGAGAGGAACGCGGTGCACTTCGAAAACCACGGTCCTAGCTCCTGAGCATCGCGAGACTGAGGAGAGGACGAGGCCTATAGTCGACTATAGCGAAAGGCAGGTATTATTAAAACCTAACAAGTACAAAGTGACCGGTAGACCGGTTCGACGATACCACCGGCATAGCATTTAATTCTTCTACAATGTTAAATGCAGCGCGAACGATACCCGAACATTCCGATCTCGTTGCCATGCCAGCCTCGGCCTTGGTTGGCTAGAAACATTCCCTTGTTCTCGATAACTGACCTCTGATTCTAATAACCTGTTTCTATAATTTTATTCTTCTATCTTCTTTCATTCGGCTCTAAAGCGAACAAAGCCTTATGCAATGTGTGCATTGAATGCTATTTCTGTATGCCGCATGTGTACTGTCATAATTTAAACCATCTAGCTCGTCTTAAGACAATTCTACTTAAAAATATATCTTGTGATCTTCTTACATTAAATGAAGAATTATCGTGATTGGTACAACTAGTTTGGTCATGCGAAAATTTAACGAAATACGTTTAAAAAGATGATGTAACGGAAATGCATTCCTTGACAAATTCGTAATTTGTAATCAAAATTTTCTTAGTGAAAATATAATCAGTAGTTTGATTACTGAATTACTAAGAGAATACTGACAATCTGACAATTAAAGAACTCCAATATATTAAAGATTGATAACGTAGAAATATAATCGGAAAAGCCTAGTAAGATCTTAGCACCTTATAATAACTCATCTGAGTTTTTATGATTTTATACGTAAGTAATTTATATGCAAGTAATACATATAACGCATATAACACATACGAATTAATCATATCATCTTTGAATGCAGCTATGTCTGTGTGTATTGTGCACGTAAATATATTATGACGTATTACGGGTCAAGAGGTGAGCGTTGGTCTACTTTTTGCAACGTATCGTCTTGTTAGACTTATCTCAACTCTAACGCGTAATGCACACATTTATATATATTAATGTCATAATAATTAATGCGATGTTTTATTTTATTTTAAATTCTTTTGCTTAATTAACTGTTATTTTTGGCTTTTCTACACTTTATTTTCTACAAGATATAAATACTTTGAAGAGAATTAATTGAAATAAAGCTTTTTAGAATTTATTATTCTTCCTATTATTTCTTAAATTATCCTTTGAAGAAGATTTTGAATCGTCTCGTAAATTATCAACGTACCGCTTTTAACAGAAATAATGAACTTCTTTCAAAAATCAATGACTCACAAATAACGTTGACGAATATCGCGCGCGTGAGTTTCCAGAGGACGATAACAATTGTCGCAGATCCAATCTTTAGTGCAGAGGTAACAACGATTGCTAGTGAGGAAAGTGATCAGGTTGCATCCCGTAACTCTGGCCTCGTTCATCACCATCTCACCCATTTCTCTGGAGTTCATTTTGGAGCATTGTCGATGATAGCTACCGAATACACATCTTAATTCCTTTCGTTGCTCGCGAATCGTTATTCGTTCTTTATATTTATCACGTTACAATGTTCCGAACATTCCCGCATCTTTCGTCGGTTTTCCATACACGGCGCGTTAACGCGAGTAGAACCACGAGAAGACATACAGCTACACGCAGATATCGTATCGCGCGATAACGCCCCGCCTACTTTTGCACCACGAGAGAGTGAAGACTCGAGCCGAGTGCCGATCAAACCAACACGATATGCGGCCCTCGCACGCAATCAGTAATTGCTCTTAACTGTATCTTGGATATTGCTAGTAACACTAATAGTGTGGAGATGAGGCCAATATAATTCTCTGATTCTCTGATAAGTTTCGCTAAATACATTTCTCCCGACTCAATTTCTAATTTATTCTGATTTTTTTTACATTATGATGAAGAAGATTGTTTTTCGAAGAAATGGAGAACAAGTGGGTGTACTTAATCATAGAATACCTTAAGCGCTTATTCACCTACTTGCACCATTGATTGGAAACTTTGATTTTATATCGGACATATAGGGGATATACACTCATACTATTATACGCTGGTATACACAACGTTCGAGGCGTGTCGATGAGGAAGGTTTCGTAATAAGCTTCAATCAACGATGGAAAGGTCGTTGCGATTAACTGCGATACTGCGCGATAATGTACGCGTCTTGTATTACATATACTTCGTGGTACTAATAGCACACATTTGTTTGCATTGATTTTTACGTGGCATAATAAACGTCCGTCTGTAGCGGAGTACAGTTTGTCATACATAAAATGCATATTTAGGATACATTTAAGCATTATTATCGCAAAAGATAATAAAATATAAAAAGTTTCCGAATCGTGCGGACACTATTTATAAAGAAATATTAAAAAATTATAATATAAAAGAATAATAATAATAATAATGCTTTTAAATCTTGAATTAAAATAGTTGAGTTAAAAGAGATTAAAGGATTATAACATTAATGCTCTTAAATTTCGAATGCGACACACGAAATGAAAAAACGAATAATTTTCATTAGGCTCACCTTTCTGTTGGTCCAGTAGAATAACTGGAAGATTCTTCGCCAGATTCAACGCTGTTGAAAGACGCACAGTTCATTTTTCTTTCTTCCCATTGCGAACGGACTTCATCCTGCACGCGTCTTTTCAATTCTTCGACTCTACGTCTCTCTTCTGAGATTACTTGACTCCCTGAAAAATATCAATATTTCAATTTTTATTCGTTCTCTTTAGATTATGTGTACATTGTATAAAATTTACAGAGATTGGAATAATTCGCACCTTGTTTAGCTAAATGAAGCTGCCGATTTCTCTCTATTTCTTTCAGCGACTCGATCGTCTTTCTTCCTAAGCTGCCTTGATTGTTTACGATAGGAGAATCATTGGTCACTCTAGAGATTCTGTCAAAATCTTCTCTACTCGGGGACCGTTTTTCTTCAGAATATTCAGCAGAATTTTGGGCCAGATAGCCGAGCTCCTCGTTTATTTCTCGTACTCGATTTCGAGCCTATTATAATCGCAATCGTTAATTAGTTAATGAATGACACAATACATTAATCCACTAAAACGCAGCATGCAATGCGAGATATTTAATTGTAACTTGATAATTTTTACTATATTGCAAAAAAATATAAAAGAGTTATATTTGTAAACTGGTTTATTGTTTATGAGCTTGTTTAATCGACTTTAGTGGATTAATATTTCTCATATTTATATTATTTTACTAACTTCTTCTAATCGCTTCAAATGTCCCAATTTCTGTCTCTCGAGACTTCTAGCCTCTTTGGTCGCCGTGTTTTTCGCCTCAGATCGCTGCGATTCCAGGTGAGTCAATTGCAATTTTCTGCCTTCGATCTTGCTTGTGAGATCGCTCAAATATCTGCAAAAATGTACGTGATATACATCTCAAGAAAAATTTGTGTCAAGAAAACTGAATATACTATGTAGGCAATTATAGCGTACCTTTGCAACTCTTCTCTCGTGGCCAATTTACTCGCCTCTTCTTCGAGATGATGAAACTCCAAGTCCTCGAAAGCTTTCCTTTCGCTTTCTAGGACGTCTTGCTGTGCCGCTAATTTGTCGGCAAGATCCTGTTGCATAATTTCATCCGTGCAATTGATCAATTGCTCGTCCAGTCGAGCGCAAGCTTGCTGTACCTTTTGAACACGTTGTTTCGCTTCAGCTTGCAAATTCGAATGAGTCGCATTATCCTCCGCCATTTCTCTTTCCAATTCATTTATTCGCATTTGCACCTTTATCTTCTCTCCCTCATCTTGCGTGAGCTTCAGGGATTCCGATTCATACTCCGCGGATAAAAGCGCTTTTTCCAATTCGAGCTGTCAAACAGTAAGCAAGTAACATATTGATTTTTAATATCTTTGAGTACCCATTTGTGTGCTAGTTTTCTAAAACTTTAAAAAATAAGATATTTTTGCATGATAATTGCTTACAAGATACATCGTTTTATCGTTTCGTAAATTCCGTGAGAAAAGGATTACGAACGATATGGCGATGATACAACCACGGATAATCTTCCTTGTGCGAAAACAAATTAAAATTAATTTTTTTTCTGTATGATATTTTGTTCTTGAGAAATTCGATTTTAAGAATCCGTCCAAGTGTGTGTGCTTGACTAACAAACAATTTAATTCCGTGTCTCTCTACAGGTCTCTCTATAGACTAGTATTCTTACTTGACCTCGAGAGTTTCTAAACATTGACATGTTTTGTTTTCTGTCATTTCTCTATTACCTTTCTAACTATCGATCCATAATGATATCACACAAATTTTTAAAATCAATTTTCTTGAAATCAGACCTTTGAAAGGTTATTCTATAATTTTAATTTATGTTTGCACGAAAAATTAGTCTATCCGTCATTATATCACTGTCACTATCGCACTCTGTATATGAATATCGCGCACTGAACATTAAGTGAAAACTAACTAGACACGGCATGAAAATCCGTTAAAAAGAATCTACAGGAAGAGATTAGAGAGTGTACCTAAACATTAACTCGAGAAACGATGTTTAAACATAGATAACGGAGATTGTTTAGACTTTGTCACTAGTAATTGTATTATTAATTATAAATATATATCTTATTATCTAATAGAATACTTACAATCGGATGTCTTAGTATTCCACATGCCCAGAAAGGGATAAAGAGAACAAATGAACAACTTATTTAATATACGATACGCGTAATATAAGATAACAATGACAAAACTGTGAACTTGTCTGTCTAGTCTTACTTAAAAAGCAATGTACGAATGAAAAAATTACCTCTCTATTAATTTCTTCCTCTTGAATTTCAATTTCAGCGACGCTCCTTTTCAAAGCATCCATGTTGCCAAGAATGTGCAATTTTTCGTTCTGCAAAAATTCGATGTATTTCTTCCTGTCTTCCTCTTCCAGTTGTTTCCTCTCCTTGTCGGCTTTCGCTTCGTTGGACTTCGCGTTATCCTTTTCAGAATTGTTTCGCTTAGGAGTCACGCAGATTTCTTTGGATTTCGAGAGCATAGATAACTGCTCGATCGCCTCAAGAAGATCGTCGTTCGATATGGCCAGCTTGTTTTCTATCATCTCGCACGAGTTTGACAACTGGCTGTTTTTCTTTGGCATGGAATGATTCTGATTGTTATTTCGGGTCGAGGATAACACGACGTTTTCGTAAATACTCGCGTTCCCATTTTGCGTCGCTTGCTGGCGTTCGATTTTCGTTCCGTTCAGTCGAATCGTTCCGTACGTGGACGGCGAGCCTTTGGTATCGTCATCAGCCTTTATATAATTCGCTGTTCCATCGGTGTAACTGCCACTCTTTTTATTATTATTGCCAATGATAACGTTTTCGTAGTTGCCGCCACGAGAAATCGAGCCTGAGAAGCTGTAATTGCCATTCGCATTATGAACATTAGAGTACTTCGCCGGTTGATTGTTATTCGATGCAGCTGCATGTGGCGATGCTGAAACGTTACACGAATGATTTTCAACTTGAGCAGATTGATCCTTATGACTGGCGGGCGAATTGCCATTTTGGAACATGACTTTAGAATTTTGCACGGATACGTTCTCGTATGACGAGGTACCCAAACTAGTTTGCTTGCCAACATCGAAGGAGAAATGCGGTTGATTTTTCGACGGGCTCTTTGGACTGTCGAAAGAAGAAGTGTAGCCGAGTCTCTTGTCACGCGGAAGAGATCCATTTGTTATGATCCTGCAACGTACATTATTACATAAATATATTTTGTATTTTCTCTGTAAGAGAAGTAAATGACTCAAAAGAAATATCTAGGCATTTAATATTACAAAATAACTAAATTCCTACAAATTCTTTTCTAGCTTCTATATAAAATAATAAAGAAAATCGTTAGAAAAAGATTAATTGAAATAAAAGGGAAACAAATAAAATTAAAATAAAATACGATAGTTACCGATTAGGCTGCCTCGGCTTTTCGACGGTGCTTTGTCTTTCGTATTCGGCACACATTGCCAAGATCTCCTCGAGCCTCATTTTCTCTTGTCTCTCGACCTCTTGCTCCCGCAACCTCTCTTCCTGCGCTTGTTTCCGCTTGGTCTCCGCCTCCTTGCGTTTATTCTCCGCGTCGGCTTGCCTTTCGCGCAATTCTTCGAGGGAGCAATTGCTGCCGACACTTGGAGTAGGGCTTTTGACCCTCGCATAAACTCTCTTTTGCTCGCTATACCTTGGATTCCGATTAAATGCTGGACTTGGTGGCAGGATTCGCTTAACATTTGGATTCGAACCGAAACTGTGAGCGGTAGACGGTCTCAATGTTCCGACGTTGGCATCTCCGCTGCTATTGGCGTTACAGATACTCTGATTCGATCCATATTTCTCTAATTGCAGAAATTCTGTGGTAGTCGTTTTTGTAACAATAAGGCTTTGGCTCATGTCGAAGTCCCTGTCGACGAGATGGTCGAGTTCGTTCGAGCTCTGACAAGTCATACTTCGAGACATCAAGTCATCGCTTCGAGCGGTGACAATCTTTGGAGATGTCATTCCAAATGATGGCGATCGTGCGTTTTTGTTGTTATTCTCGTGGTACGGCTTGCACGTTTTTAGATACGTTTCCGCCGAATACATCCTAATCTGATTGTGGTTCTGGCATTGTAAGTTGACTGCATTCGATCGAGTTGGTGTACTGAGACGCAAGTCCGTTCGCTGACGAGCCTCGTCATGATAACCGATCGAGTTCTGCGATACCGAATCGACGTTACCGTTCACGGTGAAACCGTTTACCGGAGATTTCGTCAAGGATACCAGACTTGACGATCTCGAGTGACCGAGAATTTGGTCGGCAGGTACATTCGTCGTGAGAGCACCGGCGGGAAAAACCTTCGGTGAAACGCAATTGGTTCTGTTTTGCTTCGACAGCATCTCAAACTTAGTCAGCTTGCTCAGAAAACCCATCTCGTCGTCGGAGCAAGAGTTCCTGGGAGATTTCCGCGGTGCAACTGGTGGCTTTCGCTCTAAGTGGTGATTCTCCTGCGGCTGACCATCAGGAAGAGTGAAACTTATCGGCGCCATTGAGATTCTCGAGTGGGGAAAGACAGATCGTAGGTGTTTAGCCTCGGCTGGATGATTAAAGCGCATGTAGTTCGATCGACCAATTGACAGCATACAACCTGAAACATTTAGTGCACTTTTGTCTTTATCAATAATTACGATAAATTTAAGTACATTCGTAACTTCGATCTATAAGAAGAATGCATATTTTATTTAACTTAACCAAACGGATTTTTTAATACGATACTCTCTAAATCTGAATCAGTGGAAGAGTTACTGATTGCATCAGTGACGTCTTGCATCGCTATTGAAT
>NJRQ01000475.1:77890-103012 GCA_003063805.1 Aphaenogaster ashmeadi
GGCATTGTTTTTTGCGACCCAAAATCTATAAGAATCACCTACTCTGATCCCAGTTGATTTTCATAAATTTCTTTTTGTGGTCTTGTGTTATCAGACCCAATAAGCTAAAATATAATAATTTTTATCGAAAACGTGGAAATCTAAATCTTGCATGAAATAACAGTTACGACCCAGGTAGCACAAAGAATTCTTAAACTATTCTTCAAGTATTTTTCTTTCTGAATTGTAATGCGTTAGGAATTCATAAAAGAATACAATAAGAATGCCTCAAGAAGTTACATGCCATGATTAGAATTCCTGAGAACTTCTACGAGCATTCATATAGAATCACTCACTTTATATAAATACTTTAGCAATTCATAAAGAACAGTTTTTGGGAATAAAGAGAGAGCTTCAAAATAATGGTTCTTGCCTAAATGAAATAATCAATATAATTAACCCAGGCAACACAGAACTTCCAGCAATATTGCTAGAATATTCTGTGTTGGCTGGGAAAATATATTTAATGCAACCACTTCCTAAGAATTAATTTACTAAAAATCTTTCCTTCTAAATGTAATGTGAACTAGATCTCCAACACTGGATAGTATATACATACATGCATGCGAAATATTACAGAAAAACACAAGCTTAACTGCAACAGGACATTCGGAATCTTTCACAAATTCTTAAAGTATTCCATTCTCTGAATAGCGAAGTATTCGTCATAATGAACTTCTGAAGAATACTTCGATATGAATTTGATTAAAGATAATTCATCAAGAATTCTTCAGATATTCATTTTTCTAATTTTGTAAGCAATCTTTAAAATGAATTCAGTAGCTATTTGGGGAAGATGAGAGAGAGAGAGAGAGAGAGAGAGAGAGAGAGAGAGAGAGAGAGAGAGAGAGATTTCAATGATCGAATTCTGCTGCAGAAGCGCATTGTCTTATTCGGAGAAAGTTCCTCGTGATTTCAAAACAAAACACGGTCATAAATTCCAAGGAGATGCGGTGTTCCGACATGCACATACATACATACGCAAGCGAGCCGGCGGACGGACAGACAGGTGCACAGAGAAAAAGTGAAGTCTATGACGTTAGCGTCCCATTTTCAGACTTTCGATGTAATTGATAGAATTCTGGCTCTTGCCCAACGAATTCTAGAGTTTCTATGTGTTAGAAATAATTCTCGCAATTAAACTCGAAACGATAAAAACGAAAAATTTTTGTTGACTTTTTTACTCTCGGTCGGAAATTTTCCAAGTTTCCATGGGTGAAGAATTTTAGTTTATTATTTAGTTTATTATTCTATTCTTTTATAAATTCTATTGGACCTATATTATAAACTCACAGATTTATAAGAAAAGCTTATTTCCCGATGGAGTTGCGTTACTCGGTTGTCATAGCGAACGGAAGATAACTTCCTGTCAATCAATTCCATCCTACGCGTCCTATCTTCGTATATACAAGTGTTACACAGGTACATGCATCCGCCCTAGGTAGCTTTATTCGCGCCAGGTTTATATTGTTTTCCGTTCTCTATTCTCCTCTCTCGATCGTTTATTCGTTTTATTCCTTCGTTTTATAAAACTCAATTTTAAAGACTTTCTCGAACAACCTCAAAATTATTCGGAGCAATACGAATTTTAATTCGCACCATAATTTTGTTACGCTCGGTTGCGTGACGCATCGACTATATTTAAGGCACTCTAAAATATACGAATAGTAAGCACTACACACAAACTGCCAAATTCTTGTATATCTCGGCTATACCCCAGATTCCTATTTTTCCTTGAAGTTCCGGGTTCACGGTAACTTAACTCCGTTATAATGTTGCCTGCGTTTGTTTAATCTGTTCGCCGTTTTACGAACTGCGATATTGTTTCAGTCCGCTACTGTCGCTTATGAAACGGAAATGTAGGTAGGGTCTGTAGGTTTCTTAAAACGGCCCTACTCGCTGAGAGAACAGCCTTTATATACGTTTATATACCGTGCAAGTTCCTTTATGCGTGTACACACACATACACACGCACACGCGCGCGAGCGCGTATAAAGGCTAAACCGAGCTCAAGGGATTGTGCAGTCGCGGATATTGCGGTCTCGATATTTCCTATCATGAATATTTCAACCTGATCGTGTAATATCTGTTGTCTTTCGCTGATAAACATACGTTTAAAATCGCATCATGAAATAAGAATTTTATTATCGATTACAGAATTTTATCATCGATTCGATACACTTTTCTCATAATAATGCGGAAACAAAAAGATATATCGCTTTTTTCTTTCTCGAGCTATTCCACTTACTGCTACAAATAATAGTAACCTTTATCAGTAAATCTGATGGCGTCGTAAAGCTTTATCAGTTTCGACAACGCTATTCGAGCCTTGGATATTAAAAACACCGGATGATTCACTGATTAGGATGAATTTATCTGTTGCTACGATTTAGTTTATCTGCAGCCCGATTTGGTTTCGTTCCACGCAGATGATAGGAAAATATCGCGTCAATAGAATAAATTGACTGTATCCATGTTTCATTCTTTTTTTTTTCGCTTTTTGAAATATGCGCCTCTGAAGTTTAGTATGATCAAATGTAAGTGCCATAAGTTGATTAATAACTGCAAATCCAAGGTGAGAGAACTGTTCTGTTTAAAAACTGTTTTGTTTAAGAAGGAAAAAGCGAAATAAACGGCCACAGATCTCGCATTTGTATCTAACCTTCAGGTAGAGGATGCAAAGTCACGGCCGTCGACAGTCGACCGCTTCCCATGGAGACGAGATGCGGTGTTTCCGTTTGCACGCGTAACGCCCGGCCCGCCTCGTGCACCTCGAGACCGGCGGCCGCTATGCTCGCCATGCCTGCAAAACAAAAGTGTTCGTAATAAATGCGCGATAAATTAGCAGGTGAAGCGGAGAGACTGGCGATGGGAAACTTAACGATCTAATTCCATCACTTCTCGCGCAAACGATCCCATATCGTTTCTTGTTATAGCAATCAATTGGCTTTAGTGGCCAAGTATATTAATGATTCACAGAGACGCGATATTAGAGAAAGAAAATGGATATTTTTAATATACCCTATATATCAAGAATTCTTACGAGATCACAAAAAAATGTGCAGTGGTTCTGCGGGGATATAGTTGATAGCTGTGAGAATTTGCATGCCCACCGGGGGACACCATTAAAATTACGCTGCTCGATGCCGGACATATACCACCTAGCGGGAAGAAGGTTTACCGAGCCTTATTATTAGCTACAACGAACGACCTCGTCGAAGATTATGGCTATCGTTTCACGAGAGATCGATCCAGATGAGTTCTACGAGCGAAGCTTCACATTGGCGGATAAGAATGGGGAGGGTTGCCCAAAAAGAAAAAGCAGGGACGAAAAACCGGTCTTTCCGAGACGGGAAAGGATTTTTCTATCTTCTTTTTTTTCTTCTTCTGCTCCTTGCCCCATCATAAACTTAGTCTACGCCAGGGGTTCTTAACCTTTTTGCGACCTACTGCATCTTCTGTAGAGATTTATGGTAATACCGCGCCTGTACTAGGATAATTTTGTTGGTTGTCACTATTTATTTTACTTTTTTTTTGCTTAATAGATCCTTTTACTCAAATCTGTTTTTATAATTAATATATTTGGATATAAAAGAAATGTATTGTAGAAAGTTTTGGTCAAGCTGAAAACTTATCGTTGCAGTTGACGGTATGCTTGCATGCCGTTTATAGGGTTGTTCATCTCATGTGAAGGATCTTAACGAGTTGAAACAACTTTAATTAAGCGCATTACGTTAGGCCGTCCCGTTGAACTTTGCTAACGCGTCTGGCCACGAGGAAGTAATGTATCCCATTTGCAATTTCTATACTAAGCCGCTTATGCAGTGAAAATGCATAGAAATGCATAGAGAATTGCAGAGAAATACATAGAGAATAGAACAGTATAACGCAAATAATAAAACGTTATAATAAAATTATTTACCTTCGCAAACTCATGTTATAAGTAAAAAGAAAAACCCGTGAAGATGGTTTGGGATTTTCTAAATCTTATATTTCTCTACACCGTTGAATTAGTACTTATTAAAAACACAGAAATATCTTTAAAATAGCAAAGGAAAAATCAATTTGAAATTTGGTGAAGAGAGAATGCGTTCCTTCTATTGATTCCACTTTATTATTACTTGTAACATTCTACGAAAAACAAAATATTTTTGTATACGAAATTTTAATAGTTTTATCCTTGCGGTTGAACGACTGAACAGCTATACTCATGACGCTATACGGTCGTGCACTGCACCCACAATCTGCTTAAATTACACCTCCTCGGATTTCATCGGCGAGTAATTTAAAGCCACCGATTAAGACGTCGAGTTTCGTTGAATTTCTTAGTTCGTAGCTGAGATCTTTATGAGGAAGCAGGAGTCTTATCATTATCTCCGGGCTCTGCGTACATACTGAATATCGCGACATCGTCACTTCTCTCGCGAATGCTAACGGAGACTGCTGATAGGTCAACGTTGGAAATCTGGTAGGTCATCAGCTTATTGCGCAGCTTAATCTCATCGTCTCAGTTCAGAACGAATGCTCTTGGAAATCGCATGGTTGGATCGATATTGGCGCTGTCTCTCGTGCTCGGAATACCAGACTCGAGCATTTGATAAGATACCCGATAATAAACAACGTGCATGCACGCAATGTAATGGAGCGCGATAAATCGATTTGGTCCAATACGTTTAAATCACTGTAATTTTAAAGTACCAGCAATCGTGAAAGGGATGTAACAAATCTAGAAAGGCACTACCCCTGGCCATTTTATTGTTTTAGTCAAAATTAATATAAATACGTTATAAATTCTTTATGACACTTAATTAAAACCAGTCAAGGCACTGAAAGTGCAGGTGTATCGTCCTTGCGAATTCGCTCTCGCGTGACTCCGTTCCAACAGCAGACACCTGCCTATGTGCAGGTGAATTAACGATTGGTAAAAATATATGAAGAAATGTATGAAAAGATTGAAAATATTCAATTAATAATCTAAGATTAACACTGAAGGTACTGAGCGATCGTTTTTGACCGGTTCTATTTTTTAAATTAATATCTTTTTTATATATATCAAAGATGGGATTTAAAAATTTTCTGACTTTTTGTCAGTTGAGTAATTGATGAAATCAGAAAATTTTAAAATAGTTTATACGAGGATAATACAATGGCAATAAGAGCCAAGCGCAATAATTAGGGCGCATAAATAATTTATTATAAATATCAAGTAGACTTAAACGATAAAAGTCCTTAATACAAAAAGCGCATAATCATTTACGAACGTTTCGGTCCTTTTCTTTAGGCCATCTTCAGCGTAGACAATAATAATAAATAAAACATATAACAAAACATAATTCAAACGTAGTCTTTTATCGCTTAAGTCTCCTTGATATTTATAATAAATTATTATGCGCCTCAATTACTGCGCTTGGCTCTTATTGCCATTGTATTATCTTCGTATGAATTTTTAGAGAGTCTTTTTAACTATAAAACCAGAAATTTTATTATTCCTAAATCGCTAGTAAATAATTAACATATAATAAATTGTAAGACGACTTGACTGGCCATAGATGGTATTCTATTACTACGTATCAACCATACGGATTGTGGTCCTCTACGAGTATTAAATTTAATAATAATAATGCTAAAGCATCTATTAGATTCTCCCCCCTCCCGCCGACACCCTCCCATCACGAAAACTGTTAAAGAATTTTGTTACGAAAAATATTTTAACTATATTTTTAAAATTGTATCTTTGATATACAAAAAATGCATTAATTTCAAAAATAGACATGGTCCAAAATAACCGTTCGGTACTTATAGTGTTAATCCACTAATAATCTAGATATCTAACTTACATTTACCGAAGGAAAATGCTTAAAATGATTAAGATTAAGAGGGATGGAAAAAATTAGAAAGATCCGTGTGTATCATAAAATATCGAAGTGTCTGGAATAATTTTCACCAAGATAAACCTGGCAAATCGAAAATAAATGAGAGCAAATTCCTCGCGAGTTTGCAGCTATATACGGTCACCAGCCTCTGACAACATATTATCGTCTGCAAATACAGTTGGTACTAACAGCCTTGGATACCTCATTTCGCCCGTTTCTCGATGCTAATCTTTTTTCCGTTGCGTCAGTCGTTTTTGTATGGATCGAAAATATTTTTTTCATACCGCGCACAGCAGTCGTAAATACGTAACGTAAGATTTTGCGCACTAAAAGTGAAGAGATATGAAGGAAGCAAGACACGGCAGGCAAATGGCGAACGCAAATGTTTGCCCGCACGCGAGACGATAGCACACAATGATAACGTAGTTTTGATAAAAACATATAGTCACGCCTCTCGCGCAAATTACATCTATGTAGCTATCTTAATTTTAGATTAGATTAGAGTCAGTTATATCTTGCAGATAATTCTTACAAAGAAAACGCGAGGATTTTCCGTGCTCGCAACGAGGGATGATGTAAGTTAATTAATCGGGCCGCTGCCACCGACATACTTTTTTTGGTAGAGCTTGTCTCAATGGGTCAACGGTTTGTTCTCTATTAGCGACAGTTAACGCGTCAGTATAAACGTTTACCGATGACGTCAGTTGCGCCACACGCGGAATGATTTACAAAGATGCCCCGCCATCCGCGACGCCTACAGAGATATGAGCTTTATCTTTATCGTTCGTGAGATGGGTGGACCAACTTGATACACGCTTGAAATATTCCTCCCATTACACTATCGATGAAAAATTTAGAGGAGATTGGCGGTATGGTGTCAAGTCGGGACAAGTCAAAAATATAATAGTCATCATAGACGCCCTTACAACTTTTTTCAAGGGGGAGGGGCAGAGCGTAAATATACTTAGAGGTGCCAAACGAACGTATTTTCAAATAATATTTTTTAAAGAAATGTTTATGCAGATTTTTATTTTCAATTGTATAAATTTCAAACAAAAAATTATATGGTTGTCAATCATAACCCAGCAAACACAGAACATTGCAGCAACATTGCGGCAATGTTGTAACATTGTAGCAACATTACAGCAATATTGCAACATTGCCGCAATGTTGCTGCTATGTTTTGTGTTTGCTGGGAAGATCATTCTAAATTTAAAAAATTAAAATCTAGGGGGGCATATGCCCCTCCTTGCCCCCCCCCCTCATGGGCGCCCATGGTAGTCATTGTTATGAACTTGTTTCCGATAAATGGAGTCAGCGTTTTCTCTCGCAACGAAAACGATTTCATTTGCAGAGAGCGGCTTTAAAGGCGAAAGTCTCGGTACGAACGATTGATAAGTCTGTTACGAAATTCTGAATTGAAAGAAGAGTATAAAGGGATTGGACGGCCGCGGAGTTACCCTTTCTTTGAGCTTTGAGCTTCGACGGATGCTGGTTTATTTACAGAAACAGTTTTAGCAGGAAGGAGCACGTTCGTGTCAGGTACCGAGCGTAAGCGCTCCGCGTCCGGCCCTATCCGCTCCGTTCCGTTCTGCCGCATATAGAACATCCGTTGCGGCAACTCGTATATGTGCAAGCTTCGTGCGCGAAGCATCCCGACGTTCTCATGCGATTTTGTCATGGTATGAAAGATTCAATTTCATGAATAACTCACTAAGTTACGTCCGCGGCGGCCCCGAGGGAAATTATACTTGGGTGAAGAGAACGAACGAAAATATCACCGGTGCGTTTGCCGAACCGCGTGACGGGTGGGTGACCGCGTGCGTCCCGAAAGACGCAATCGGTTTTACTGTAAACGGCCATCACCCGATAAGGATCGAACTGTGGAGTTTGTCATTGACGAAGACAGCTTGTCAGCCGCTATATCGATGTAGAGGCATGGGTAATTGCCTGAATTTGAGGCAATTGAGTCCAAGCGATGTAGAATCCAACGCGTCTAACATCCACAGCGGTTAACGATTTAAAGGAAAGCGATCTAGGGCGAAGGAGTGAGACCCCGAGCTAACTCGGAAATATTACAGCCCGATGTAACTAAACGAAGATATGCGCGTATACACACATACATATACGTAATAATCATAGCTATCGCGTGACAATCGTTCGTACGAACGTTTCACGAATCACCAGTTTCGCTCGTCTGGCGGCGACATCTGCCTGGCAACCGCATCTTCCTCTCCGTCTGCTTCTTCAGCTCCATTTTTTACCGTTCCTCTCGTACGCAGACTCTTTGGACAGCTTCCCGTCGAGCTGCATTAACGCCGATGTAGAGCTTATAGACACATGAGATGTTTATCGGAAAACGGTGGAATAGTAGAATAGAAGCGCAGCACGAAATAATTATTTGCGCGCTCGCATTGTACGTGATGGACAGCTTAACTAACTCTTGCTAACACAAGTGTCTAGTATGTTAATTCCTCTATAGTATCCATTACAAGTTGTTTTCTGTACAAGCATCTCTATTTTTTTCAGTTTCAATTACTTATCTTGAAATCCTTTGAAATTATTAATTTTCTTTATTTTCAATTATTTCCCTTTTTTTCTCGAAAAATTGTATCTGCACTGAAAAAAAAATTCTTGGTAAACTTGTGAGATGCATTTAGTAATACTTTTTTTTTAAGTATTTGATTATTATTACCGATTACAATAATAATAACAAAACATTTTGTAATAATTATAAAAGAGCAAATTTTGTTTAGTTGAGCCAACTAAATTATGTAACACTTATTATACGTTTAGTTGACGTTTAGTCACTAAGCCGGCTTGGTGAAATAGTTTCAACTAAACGTATAATAAATATTACATAATTTAGTTGGCTCAACTAAACAAAATTTGCTCCTTTATAATTATTACAAATGTTTACAATTATTACAAAATGTTTTGTTATTATTATTATAATCGGTAATAATAATCAAATACTTCAAAAAAAGTATTACTAAATGCATCCCACAAGTTTACCAAGAATTTTTTTTCAGTGCACGAATACGAAGAGCACGCGTAGGCTCGTTTTTCATTTTCCACCCAAACAAAATTCCCACTCGTTTTCCGAATGAGATTACGTGGGCAGATGTAGATTGTAGGATCCGGCTTGCGTTGCACGCGCTTTATAATCGACATCGATTAACGCCGCGCCTCTCGGAAATTTAAATGATACGCATTAGATCGGCTAGAATATTAGGTAAAACTGGAGAGAGAAAAATACCGCCTCGTCACGATCCTCAAGGTAGTATTTTACGCTGTTCAGCGGTCAGAGCGAAAGTACATTAGAAACATAAATTGTAACGAGCATAATGCGTTAAATCATATGTTCAGGAGGTTTTTATTCTCAAGGTCGATCTACCGGCGTTACGAACCTTTTGAGAAACAGCGAAGCGTGTTTAACGAAGTATAACTGGTTTTTCAAGCCGGTATTCGTAACGCTCGCTACATCGATTACATTATTGATTCGTTTTTTTTATTTGCGTTTCTTGGTCGCGCGCGTCTTTCTACGTCTTTCTACGTCGCGTCAAAAAATTTCGACGAGGAATTTTCGTGTGGCGAAGTTTGCTTTGCATAGCTGCGGCTCGGAACGAGAAACGGCAACGAAGGGCGGAGAAATCGGCATGACGTAACGGCCCGTATAAAGGCAATAGAAATAAATGACGTTAAATTGTTGGGTGGTTCGTTTTTAGCGGGTTCCACTGGCAGCATTGGAGAATGAGACGAACTCGAAGACGAGATCAAGACGAAGCTTGCGTATTTATACAACGTCCGACTGGTGACTGCTTTAAAGTTAGAAACATAAGCAGTTGCCTACAACGTAAATTTCTTCTACTTTATTTTACATTACACTACAGTTCAATAAAATATAGATACTTCTTGTGTAAACTCTATTACAGTTTTCCGAGATAAGCTCGAAAGTTCCGACTAAACTATCCCCTATAGGGAAATCTGCAAAAAGGGAGATTCGCAGAGCAGGCGCGCGCTTCGCGATGCATTGTTACAAACATTGTTCGGCGTAAGGGACGCACTGTAGGCTACAGGCAGCTGCTTCACAACGGACAATTCATGGGGTACAACAATGGGCGAGAACGGTTCGTCAAATCGATCCAGGTTTGCGTTCAAGACTATCCATTTGTAGAATGAGTCTTTCTTATGAGCTAGCGCGGCGAAATTCATTCTGGAGTAATATATTCTGTTATATAATCAATTTTTCTCTCAGAGAAGGATATGTTTCCTCGTCTCATAAAATAGGATGTTTGCTCTTGGAGATCAATGATTGATTTACAAATTTGTGCTCTCTTGCTTGCTCTACTAACATCCCATGTAAGATGGATCTTTTATCGGTTCCGTTTGATTTATCCATCTTCTTTATGAATTGACTGCGGGACTAACTCAACAAAATCGAGATCCCCGACGAACACAGGACTATCGCCTATATTCTCCGCGTTCTCTATATCCCTCGTATCCTGCATATCGGCAAGGTCACGACCTCCACCGAGAATCGTGACTGGATTGTACAAAGCTGTTCAGGTCGTTGCCATCATCACGCCGTCACGCTGTATTTACCGTCCTGCTAGTCTTATTTTTTATTTCATAGTTTCCACATATAGGTATTTCAAAACATATAATATAATCATTTGTCTTACTAACCTCACAATTACAAAATAATGGATCGATTGTCGTTTAGGAAAAATTAATTTTAGATCCATTTACGTCTATTTCCACCAATGTAGATTAACTTTAATCTCGGTTTAACTTACTTTTTATCTCTTTCTAATTCTTAGAACTAGAAAAAGCTAAAGAGTAAGTTAAACCGAGATTAAAGTTAATCTACATTGGTGGAAATGGACGTTGGAGACCCACAACGATAAAAGAATTCCTATGTCAAAGGAATGACAGTTCGGGGATGCTCTCTATAGACAAAAATCCGATTTAAGTTTCCTACGCCTCAATGAGCATTCCGAGCACAGGACGTAAGGCGGTATTCTATTTCACGCTATGTCCGGCTCAGCGTGTCAGTGTCGACCAGAATGCAAGCACTCGCGAACGGAATGCAAATATCTCCTGTAGACTCGTCGCTTTAGTTTTACCGATATCCAGTAAGAAGTGAATTGGGAAGAATCGGCGAGAATTCATTCTGCCAAATTATGTTCTCAAGTTCTTGAAGCTAATTCTTTTCGAATAAGGAAAGTTATATCTAATGATACCGCTGACCAGACGTGTGCGTCCTTGGCCTATCCAACAATCAGAAATTTTTTATTCAAGACGTGATGTCATGTGTACGGGAAACGGAGCGTACATTGCAATGAGTTGACGGCGCGCGAGAAACTTTCTGTTTCCGTACTGCACAGCGTATTCGGCATAACTATAGGAAATGTAAACTTATAGTCTTCAATGTAACTAATCTTGAGTTACAGCTCAGTTCAATTAAAATTCACGCGGAATTAAACGAAGAGTGAACCTTTTCTTCTTATCCATCTGCTCTGAAAGTTTAATCCGCTAAAATCCGTATATATATATAGGTTTTAACATGAAACAACTCTAGAACTGTACTCTCGCTTAAAATTTATCAAACTCCAAATTCTTCCTAGGATATCATTTTGCAACCAATTCCCACACTTATAAGCATATAATACCGAAACCGGACTGGTCTTTTTGAAGTATCTGATATAATCGTATTTCCCATACGTTCAGGTTTCTTTCTTTCGCTTGGATTTACGGATTTGTACGATCCCGATCGCTCGTATGGGGGCCCACGCCACGGTGGGAAGGAATTTATCGTGGGACTCACCGACGCGACCTGGAAGGTTCCAGCCACGAATTCCAATCTTGCTAAATCGGCAAAGGCCCCTCTGCAGAGGTGGCACTCCGATTTGTTTAACGCGTCCACCAGGCGCTCGTGAGTAATGCGAGGTAGGCTCCGGACCGGCGCTCGCGAACACTCATATTTTCTCCGCGCAAATGGAGTACACTCGCGACATCGGTTCGTTCCGCTTTTGCTCCGTAAAAGGCAGTTTCTTTTTCTCGTTTTTTTTTTCTTTTCGAGAGATCGACGTCAATTCGACAGGCGCGGCGCGTCGCGTCGCGTCGCGTTGCGTCGCGTCACGTGCCGACTTACACTGTCGTGGCAACGAGTGCTCCGCCACTGTGTTCCATAGCAACATCACCGTGTGAAGGCGGGTCCGCTTGGCGATTGGTGTAAACGATCCTGGAAGGGAGAACGGAGGGGACTTTGTTCGGATGATAGCGAGCGTCGCTTGGTTCGAAGCTCGGCGGGATAACGCGTGTGTAATTTGGGATTGCAGCTCTGAGGAATTGAATACGATAGAATTGCGAATATAAATACATTTTATTTTTTGAATGGGTTTGCATTTTCAAATGGGTGCTGCAAGTTCAACCCCATTTGCTAAAATTGCAGTCCATCATCCTTTCTGATGTGGCGGGCCGCAAAGATGGTGGTAAATAAGGATAATCGACTAATCCGGACGGCGTACTCCACATTGGATGATTGAGGTCCTCGGTGCAGCTCGAGTCGATCACGTTCTCGAAGTATTCCTTGATAATATTTTCTGAATTTGGCCAGCCATCCCTAGGTTGAGCTCTCGAGATTTTGGAGTTTTTCATCGCAGCTGGAAGTAGAAGTTTATCTACTGAAGGTTAACGCGTCTTACGCGGCGATGACAGGACGGTCGATAGAATGATTACCGAGCTGTTGAAGTTCCCATATCATTTGTGGTGTGTAATGCGAAAATCGACAACCATGACCAAAAGCGCAATCTCCAACGGTCATATAGCGCTTACACGAAGTTTTGCCGTATTCCTCTTTTAATATCGTCTCTGGATCTGCAGATGTTAATAATAAATTAGTTTTGTGTGTATCCTGATCGTGAATGGTTACATGCAAGTACGAGAGAGGTTATGTACAAAGGCATTAAAGAATTAAAAAGAAAAACGTTTAATGCTTACCTTTAAACATGCTGTAATGACTCGCTCGATTTGTTATGTGCTGCATACTGGATATATGCTTTTTACGGGCTTCGATCTCATCCTTAAAAGATCTATCGCAATAATCGCAATAGTATGTCTTGCCCATTGTCGTGTATGATTAGCTTGTAGGGAGAATACAAGTTCTATCAATAGTTACATTGTACTACACAACCATTGAATAAATGTACTCAACAACAGTACACGTTTATAAACTATCCTAATTGAAAGACGATACAACAGTGTGTGTGATCATGCAAGAACTACTATGAAACGACATCTAGCAATGAGGATGTTAACTATACTAACCGCAACTTACGTTCAAATACACATCAGATAAGAAAAATGCAAACTCTTTCAACGTTAAAAATCTGAATTTAGTTATGTAATATTGCATGAGTATTTTACCTTAAAACAAATTTATATTAATTATTGTTAAACAATACTATCGGAAAAAATGAGAATGTCATTTATTGCTTTCAAATAAAAAAATATTTATATATCTCTATCGAAGACTCCGAATTGACTACGAATAATTTTTAGAAATTCACAAATATAAGTATATATAGGCCTTCGGTTGAGACTGGATCTTATTAGTGCCTAATAATCTTTTTGAATTTATATACATTTCTTCAGCCCCGCAAACTACGCGCCGGATCTGTGAAGTTAGCACGACATTCTACTAATAAAAAAAAACAATTAGAGTTTCAGTAGCACTTTTCATAGTTCTACAGTTCCTTATAAAAATAAAAAAAAAGTTCCGCATTTTTTATAGCAAAAAACCAAAAATGAAAAAATGTGCTAACTTCGCGAATCTAGCACATGTTTTCATTTTTGGTTTTTTGCTATAAAAAATGCAGAACTTTTTTTTATTTTTATAAGAAACTGTAGAACTATGAAAAGTCCTACTGGAACCCTTATTGTTTTTTTTATATTAATAGAATGTCGTGCTATCTTCACAGATTCCTACGCGCCAACAATTTTATCGGTTTTGAAACGCAGTCCCTAGCTAAAGTCGAAAATAGTACATGATTAAATTGATTATATACTTATATTTATGTTATTTATATCGGTCTGTATTCACGTATTTTTAAAATTCATTTTGAGACTTGATCGAATTATATGCTGTAACATTAAACACATAAAACTAGTAGCAGCAATTAAATTTTTACGTAAAAAGGAAGATAAATTATTACTTTATTATTGAATATTGGAACCTTTGACAAATGGTGATATCACGTCATCGTGTTCGGATTAAACCCAATTGATTGAGTTTGCGGATGATATCCCTGATATTTAGATTTTAGTTCGTATATTTAGTAGGTATGTATTTTAAACAAACGGATTACATGTAATGTACCGCCCGTTTTAGCGCGGTACGATCGTTTTATTATATCCTTACAATATATTTTACCACAACTTGTTCTTGTGCACCGCTAAACTATTCATACGTGGTAAAGTAACATATCGACAAGAATGTCTATCATCCGTCGCAACGTTCCTTTCTATACATTAATTCGATACAATAAATACTCTTCATTCACAATGTTCACTCCAGACATAAACTAAACGACGTTACTCGATGATAGACCATTTTCGACGATACCGAAGCTTCGCTTTAATTTTCTACAAGCGACAATCGTAGATAACCTATGAGTAATGCGTAATCGTATGATCCAAGACAATATTTGTTTATAAATTTGAAATCGGTAAATAAAAATCGTGGATATAACTGCGAGATTGGAAATCGGAAATATCCACGGGAATTTTTGCGGGAAATTGGGAACCCGCTATTGCGAATTCGATCTTAGAAGCTAAAAGTTAATGATGTCGGATATAGGATATAGGAGTCGGGAATTGAAATAAAATATTGGATATCGGGAATTCAGACATACTGTTCAACTATATCTGTTTTATATCTGCTTGCTACTGAACAATAGCTGCACGTACCATTGCAATCAATATCAATCGCGCAGGTATATCGCGTAGAATAGTGCATATTATATTTGAGGAATTTTCAATATTACCGCGATACGTTTACTTGTATAACATTTACTTGTATAATGACTAAATTGCGGAATTTCGTTACAATAAATACGTGTAATTATTGCTCATAGTCAGCGTTAAACGTGTAATACAGGAATGTCGCGTAATATTATTTAATACGTAATTCGTCAGCATCTTCAGCAAAATTGGTATAAATATCGGTATAAATTACAAATATAGAAGATAGAAATAATATTCGCTTTGTAGAAAAACACGTGGACGAACGTGAAAATAATAAATTCGCAGTACCCTGCTTTCTGGACGAATAAAGCTAGCATTGAAACAATTATTTGAATAGTTTAGTTGCTGGTTCGCTGCTTCGTATTATGCACTTTGAATCGCTTATTGATCGATCATTGCTACAATCACGTACAAGAAGTGATTGATATAGCGTACGCAAGTGAGTCTTTTTAGGCCTGATAAAATAATTTCCCATTTCAAAGGTACATCGATACGTTAATTTATATGAAAAATGGACTAGATCGCAACAAAGTTGGAGGTAGCTGTCGATATTCAGGAAAGAATCTGCTATATATTACATTAAAGAAGAAAAACGTAAAGATTATAGCTAAGTTTTAACTTTGATATAAGAAGGTTTTTGAGCAAATGAGCTCGAAATTATTACTAAAAAGACTGGACTCGTTACTTTGACGAGACTCTTTTAGTCTTTTTTAAGCAAGTATGAGAGTTCTGTATATTACGCACGCTTTTAATCGATGCAGTAGAACCTCGATTAAATGGTTGCTTTATCATTACTTTATTATTGACAATAGGCCGATGAATCGTACAAGCAATTTAAAGTACGTTATTTTAAATACCTTCGGCACAGTAACACATGAAAAGCATCTGAAAGGAACATTTATGTGAGATAAATAATATCGAAAAAATTTTACACATTTTGATACGTTTATAATATGTCCATAAATTTTACTTTCAAGCTCAATGTGCCCAGATTCTGCGTTAAATAGAAGTTCTACTGCATTAATAACGTAAAATACAATAATGATAAAATACGATATCCTTTGTGTCCAAAGTTTCTAAAATTATTTGAAAGTTTGGAATTTTCTCTTTCTTAATCCTTTTTATATATAATTAGTATTATGGGGGAAAAATGTTTTTAAACTTACAGTCCCTCTAAATATAGTAAGTTGGATAATATGACGATCGGGACTAACCATCAGTTTATTTTGTTTTTAGGTCAATATGTTTTTTCCAAACTCTCAAAGGAGAAACAATCATACACATTTTTACACTTTCCACATTTAAAATGAAACAGATATATATATTTAACTTTTTAGAAGGAGGAAAAGAGAATGAGAAAGAGAGAGAAAGATCAAAAAAGAAATTGTAGGAAAATGTAAAAAGTGCAGTTAAGAAATATACTTTTAGTTATCACATTCCGTTTCAAAAATAAATTAGGAATCAAAAAACAAAGTCGTGCTTTAAACATTTGTGTGTCATAATGAAGAATATTTGAAAAACAGACTTTCATCGTTAATTTTAGAATTGGAAACGCTACAATACCGTTTATTTTACATAGATACAGGAACTTATAAAAGTTAACATGCATATTATTGATATTGGTACATCTTAATGTATGCTCCGTTTATCATGCGCAGGACGTCACGTTAAAGTTATACTCTATCGCGTTTGTCGCGTTCCACTTAACATACCTACCGGATACGAGGATTTGCATGTTTATCATTCTGTTGTTGTAGATCACAATTTATGTTGAGTATTATGTCGGGTAATTATGTAAGGAACTGTCTTTCTTTTTTTCCCCCTCATATCTTTTCATCTTTTTTTAGTGTTTTATATAGGAAGTATTATATTACCATCTTGAAGAGTCTTTTGAAAAGTCTTGAAAAATCTGCCTATGTACCCTTCCGTTCATGTATGGCAGTAATAACTCATAAAAAATGTAAGTATAAGTCGATAGTTGAGGATAGTTCAAGAATGTGGTCACGTGGAATGTAGCGAATCGTTTGAAATGTACTCAAAATCGATTATAGGAATCGGCTCAAGGAACAATCTTTCTTTTATTTGCCATTGTAGTCCTTCTTTACACAGTGCAACTTTGTTCCAGAAAACTTTTTTATATATCCATAAATAATAGAAGTATATTCAAATATCCCCATTTGTATGCCTCAGCCTGTAAATACCTTTGAAAAATCCTCATTTTAGCCAAAGTAGAAAGCGCTTAAATCTCACTGGTCCCGGGCGAAGGCTGGATTAATTGTTAACGTAAAATAAACGGTATCGTTGTTTACAACTAGCTGTCCGAAGTAAACTAATAGTCAAACTCGTTCGGCTGTCCGTTGTTCGGCTCGTCTGGAATGCCTCGTATATTTACGCCCATAATTTTAGTATTTACGGATGCTACATTATAAGGTACAAGAAATAGGGGATGGCGTTCGAAACTTGTTAAGAATGGCACTGACTGTAATAAGTAATATTCTATCTCCCGGCATCCCTGCGTTTGAGTAAGCGTCTTATTTTTTAGAGTCGTCGGCAGTAGAATGGATGTTGACCTCCTGACGGACCTTGTGACCGCGGAAACTCGCTTGAATCTTAGTCGCTGCCTTATGCAAGTCCGGATCGGCCAAGTCGATCCCCTCTAATTCGTTAACAGCGTCTTGCATCTGCAGCAGAATTTGACAAGAGAACGTAAAACGTAGAACACTATAGCCGTTCGTTAATTTAAGGCGCCCTAAAGCTTTTCATCCTCGGATACAGCCTTCCGAACTGGAACTTACTCGCGAACGGGATGTCTCTCACGTTTATCGAAGTTACCCTTCTTATCTTAAATGAGACTGAGACTGCACGGAATCCTGCTGTGCGTCAACTAACCCGTACATAATTAATCGATACGACACGAAAGTAACTTAAACATTGTAAGCCATACCGGTCTACTGATCTTGGGGACGAGCTTTAGTAGCGCTTCGATACCCAGATGATCATCTTCAGCTTGGAAGGTAGCTGTCGATTATTCGCCGGGCATTCGTGGATCAACGTAATGTCAAAGGGTCTAACAATAGCTTTCTCTTATGGACCTCGATACAGAAATGATCGATCACGACGACCTTGTGCATCAAAACCTGTCATTACCGCTTCATCGATCGAATCAATATTGGCGTATCAGATTGAGAAAAAAATTACTTTGATTACAACAGCTCCCTTAGCTATTTATTCTTGTTTTAATGTAACGTGCAATAAACATTACGTGACCATAGCAGTTATTTTCTAAAAATATAATTTACGATAAATGTGGCGCATTGCAATGAATTTGCTGATACATTAATTCGCATTTCTTAAATACGTTCACTGAAAGATATGAAATTAACTCATTATTTATCAATAAAGCTGCCTATTAATAGAAAGTCTTTTCTTGTAACATTTTTTCTTGCAACACAAGGGAGCTCTAATCCAGTAGGTGGGGTTACTACCTTATAAAGGCATCTTACTCTTTATCATAATTAGTTGTGTTCATCCTACCGGTCTTTAATCATTCTTGACATCGACGAATCGATAATTTTTAATAAAACTTTCTTGGAAAATTAATCCTTATTAAGCGAAATTAATTGATCTAAGCTGTACAAGATTATAAAAACTATTGAATTCAATATTAGGAATATATTATTTTCTGAACTTTATATATATGTATATATATATACAATTAATAAGTAAATATATATAGTAAATATACAATTTTTATATATATAGTTATTATATATATGTAATATAGATATATATATATATATATTTATTATATATATAAAATTCAAATAAATCTGGTTAAATTAAATTTTGCATCAAATAACTCAATTACAAGCAGAAGTTTATTTCATATCGATAATAGAAAATGACAAATAATGAAGTATCGCATTTTCCTGACGATCAAATATAATATCAGGCCAAGTGAAGTTCCGTGAAGAGTCAATAGAACTCGTGTTTAAAATTTCTACGCAAGGCCGAAGGCAGCTGCTAGATAAAACAGTTCCTAACCCTCTTTGATCAATAGATAGCAGACCTATATGCATACCTAATGAGAGATTGACAGTTAACTTACCTTTTCTTCTATCTTGGCAGTCGCGCTCTCAACCATGGTCATCGCCGACTTGGCGGCAGCGGTAGCTTCCTTTCTCGACATGTGGCCCCGGAAAGTCGCTTGTATCTTCGTCGCCGCGTTAAGGAGATCTATGGAATAGAAGTTGTTTCATAAACAATCTTTCCTCGAACTCCGAACTCATATCAGGGCATATAATCGCTCACCCTGGTCGTCGGCACGGAATTCCTCCTGCAACTGTTCCTGCGTAGGTTGTTCCTCAGGTTCTTCGTCGGTTCTTGTCTGCTTCGACGCTGTTTCCGACACTCTCAGACTTTTTCTAACGTTATGCGCACGGAAAGCTGCTTGAATTTTCGTGGCTGCTGCTTCTTTCTCTTTCTCTTCCTCCGCTTTCGTTGCGCTGTTTTCGGCCGCCTTTGAGATATCTTTGAACAAAAGTAATAAAAAATAATTTCGCTTTTGATTTAATTTTATGCAACACTGAATTTATGAATTGAAGATGCCGCACCTGATACAGCTAGAAGTTTCTTGACGAAGGATATAAAAGTCTGATATAAATAATGAAATATATAACAGGGAATATATAAATTACTTGATACAAGAGATAAGCCTGTAATTGCCCTCTGATAAATTTTCCTTAAGGAAAACGCGGCTATAAATTGCCCGAAAATCCGTAGGAGATTGGAGAAAGGGCGCGGCTTCTGATACATTCCGTATATTAGAAATGGCCGCCGTGTTAGCCACAGTTCACCTACATTTATTCCGAACATTTCACCTTCCACAGACACGTCCAGAGCGACAAGTATCGATTAGCGTTTCTATTTTCGCACTGCACGTTCGAGATTATACGGCGCCTAATATACATTTTTAATATTTCACATCTTGATGTGAAACGATGCGACAAATATTAATCGAGTCATCCATCTCCTTTCTAATGAAGTTAAATTTTCTCATCTCCGATGATTAATCGACATATCGACATAAGATTCTGTCATATCCTTAAGCGATTATTCTATGCGGTTGCGAGTTTTCCTTTGAAAATCATGAAAAGTAATCCGGTCCCCCGTCATTATTTTCCTTCATCCCTTCTGATGAAGGAACAATTGTAATAAAAGTTAATCCTTGCATTTTACGCCAAGGTCTTCTTGGTTTCATTATATTTGTCCTCTGGAGTTTAACGTTTCACGATTGGTCCGATTCAAGTCGATTTTTTTCAATTACATTTTATTCATTGATTAAAGTCCTTCGAACTCAAATGAATGGAATAATTAAATGTAAAGTGCGAGGATCAAGTGTGACAATATTGGAAATTAAATTTTCTTTTAGAAAAGGGAACACTCCAGCTATTGAGCGCTTTTGCACGACACCGTTTCCCTAGGTTACCACTTGACGGAGCAAGTGGGAATTCAAGAAATACAGCGGCACTTTCGCGACGAGCAATGAATTCTTCCTCAGTTATGCGCTTCTTAGTTGTTTAGCTACATTGTGCAAAGCTGGCGGATCGATCGTACAAGTTCGCGGTAATTTTATCGACGTTTATGTTTATATATGCTGTAAGGCTTTCTCAAAGAAAGTAAAGAGTGTGCTAGGAGAAAGGATAAAATCGCACACGTTTTATGCACGTGCATAAAAAGCGCGCTTAAATTTCAGTTAAAAACTAAAATGTTTATCTCAGGACTGCTATTTGTATCGCGATTTCATCTCGTCGGGCATATCCCTTTGCGCCTGTCTTGGGGTATTTTTACGACACAATGTTTCTTAAACGCTTGGACCTGCTTTTATTTCTTTTCTGATATCACGCGAGGATGTTCCGCCATCGATCCACCCAGACCTTGTTACCACAGAACCCTCGAGGAAATCAAACTTCCCAGAGAAACATCGTTATCTTGATTATAAAACCCCTTTTAACGCTGAATAGATAAATTTCATTTTATATGTCGACTAAAACTATAAAGACAAATTTATAGCGACACTGTAAACTGTTTTATCTTTGCGAAACTATGTGACAGACTTCTGTCCGGAAAATGTTAAAGACAATTTCTGAATGATAAGATGACTTTAATGACTTATAAATTAATATTTTACAATCTAATGTAATTTCTGATTTAAAAAATCAGAATGTCTGCTTTAATATCAACCTACTAATACAAATTAATAAAATAATTCAATCTCAATCATTATCAAAATATTTTTCTTGAATGAAGAAGATTTCGTAGTTGAAAAACTCACGCAAAATGTTTAATAAATTATTGTATTCTAAGGATGGAAAAGCGCGATAACGATAAAGCCAAGTATATTTGGCGAAGAGATTTGCAAATGTTGAGATTTACTCTTTCGCAGAGACCGCTTCCTTTTCGCGGGTATCGGAGAGAATTTATTTCGCGCATCTGTCAATCGGTTTACGCCCGCCAAGCTCCTGCGAAATAACAGTCGGTCAGCCAAACAGCTGATCTGAAATAGGCTTTAGGGTTTTCGAGGGTGCGACTACTTTTCCGTCGCTCATCATCAAGATTCCCATTTTACTCGACCCGGCCCGGTCGCGGGGCGCTCGATACGATGTGCCCTCGCATGTGCAGGCACGAAGTATAAGGGAAGAGACTAGCGTCGCACCCGACAATCGCGTCGTCGATCATCGTTTTGGGCTTTATACCCTCGCGCTTTGCATCGCGATATTAACGGCGTGTGGCGAACGCGATTCGCGTGCCTCGGGACGATATCACTTGAGGCCCCCGCCCCGGTCATCGCCGCCCGCCACCCGCCTCTTCTAACCCGGTTTTCCTCCGACGCGACGGTGGCATGCACGCGAGGATCGTTGCATCGCGGAGGAGGCGGGCTCGTCGGGTCGCACTCGCGCCGCGACTCACCTGCGTCGCCCGCTCGCTCGCTCGCTCAGCCTCTCTCACCTGCACATCCACGCGCGGCTCGGTCTGACGTGCAACTGACTGTTCCCGGGCACCGACGACCCCGTTTATAATAGCGACCGATCACGGCCCTGCCGCGCCGCTCGTTCGCAGTCGCAGTCCTCGGATTCTCGCCCCGCGACCGAGCGCACGCCGCGAAACAGGGCCGTCGCGGATGTCGTTCAACCCTCTGTCCATCCAACTTTTTATATTTGCCGGGGGGTTTTTTTTTGCTCGCTCGCCGTTAATAACCTGGCCGAGCACATCGATTTGCGACCGAGTGTCTTCGAGCTCTATTAAATTACGAGCGCACGAGAAAATGCCGAAAATATCGGATTCGCTCCACTTTGGACTCTCCCGGCCTAAAAAAGATATTGATCTTTTTTCTTTCTTTTCAAGACATTGAGAATGGTCCAAAATGGGCCGGAACGTTTTACCGCGTTTCATAATATTTGGAATTACAATTAATTATACATTTGCAACCGCAGTTGGTTCTTCTCTTATTCTATAGTGCCTTCCTCCCTCCCCTTCAGTCTATTAAATCATGAATATTTGAGCAATTGCATCATTGCGCACTGCAGAACCAAGTGCTGAGAAAACCGTGCGATAATATGTTCAAATACGATTCATCATTTTAAAAAGATTTTTTGTATTATTTATATATTGTTCATCTTTCTGAAAAAGAGTATAAAGCATGCTTTGCGAACGAACGGTTTAATCGCAACAATGAGAATACTGTCACGGCATCTAATCACCAAGAAGCCAACGATAATGCCAAAGAGGATTAAAGGAAAAGCCGATAAACAGTTTACAGATTCTATTAAAATTGCGTCAATGAACGACAATCTATATTACATTATGCGCAAGCTGCTTATTTACTAATTATACACTTGATTGTATTTACATGCACTAATCGCGAATATCGAAAGTATTACACGACTAAAGCGCAACATTTCATCTAGATTCAACTTTCGCTAACAAGAAGAATGCAATCGTAACATAGTTTACACCACCAGTTATCGTACCGTTTCTTTTTTCTGTTATCTTCCACACTTTTTTTCCACTGCGCGTGAAATATTGTCCTTAACAAGAAAACGATCGCCACTTTGAGCCTGGGAATGATAACGATCCGCAATTGTACACGGCAGAACTAGGTCAGACGTGTTATTTTTTTATGTATAGATTGTTATAATTAGATTAGCCACAAGATTAGTTTAGTCACAAGAGAGTACACATATACATACACTGAGAAAAAAAATTGGTTGTACGGACTACATTTGTATGGTTGTTGATCCAATGGTTGATTCAACAATTATTAAGTTGCATTAAAAAAGGTACACTGAAAAAAAAATTCTTGGTAAACTTGTGAAATGCATTTAGTAATACTTTTTTTTGAAGTATTTGATTATTATTACCAATTATAATAATAATAACAAAACATTTTGTAATAATTATAAACATTTGTAATAATTATAAAAGAGCAAATTTTGTTTAGTTGAGCCAACTAAATTATGTAATACTTATTATACGTTTAGTTGAAACTATTTCACCAAGGTGCTTGGTAGGATTAACCAAACCTGGATTTTTATAACCAAGCCTTTCTTTCAGTGTACAGTTCATTCATGTCAACCATCAAAATTTTTTAATTAAGAATCAGTTAATTCAACTAATGTTCAGTTAAACCAACTAATGTTTAGTTGAACGTATCGGACTAAACCCATACGGCACAGAAATTGCAGCAACATTGCAGCAATATTTCGGCAATTTGCAATGTTGCTGCAATTTCTGTGCTGTATGGGAAATATTTTAGTTGGATGAAACACATTTTGCGTTTTTCAACAAATTTTTTTTCTCAGTGTACGTTCATGACCCGTTGGAATTTTATGTCACTGATGATCCAAGAAATTTTCCACATATTTCACATACTTCAAATATTCATCCACGAGAACGTAGCGTTCCATTCCAAGAAAAACAAAAATTTTTTGTAGACGTTTTAACGAGAACTTTTAAACGTGGCCATTTGTATTTGACTTTCTGTTCTGTTTGCATTTGAAACGGTTCGAAACTCTATTTTCACGATTGATTAACGTACTACACCGGCAGCCTCGCAAGACTTTTATATATCGATTCCATTCATCATTCCGCAGTAGCATTCCTGTTCAACAGTAGCAGTAGCTGTTCGATCGGCATTCTTATGCGAGCCACATAGTTCGAATCTCTATGCATTTGCGTCGGTATTGATGAAACTCGGTATCTCACACGCGGAAATTCATCGAAGCTCCGAGTAATTGATTCTGCTCGAAGCGAGTTACGTTGCACAGATTTTTGCTACAGCCAGTAAAGCAGGAATTGCCGAAACTCAATAATTAAACTTGCTGTATCAACTTTTGATAAGTCAAGTTCTTTAAATATTAATCAATGTGCTCTTGCAATTATGCAGCGCGATAAACGAAACTCACACGCAAAAAAAAAAGAGACATCATTTCTTACAATTAGACAAATAAAAACGTTATTTCAGCCAAGGATCCTCCCGAATAAACGTCTCAAACATGAAAAATCAATATTCGATTCTCTCTGTGTTCTTTATTATTATTATTACAAGTTATTCCTCCTATAATTCATTAATATTTGCAAAAACCCAATTACTGTTTCTTACTGCTGCAAATATTATTTTGTGATTATTTCATTTATAATGATAAAAAACGACGTGCTGCAGATGATGGAGCTTTTTATTAATACTTTTCTGTTAAAACTACCATTCCACTTTTTTCTGACTGGACGCCATCGTCTTGTCGTATCTCGATTATAGAGGGAAACTTTCGTAGTTCTAGAAACAGTGAAGGGTTGAACCTTGACATACATCACGCGATCAGCACTTTTATTCGGTATTTCGATATACCCCCATCAGATTTCACAAGCGTCCTATTTTACGCTCGCCAAAATACGTTTGTTTTCTGGCGCGTTATCGAGGATCGTATATTATCGCAAGATAGGAGAAAATTTTAACACTAAATTTCTAGAAATCTAATAAAGCACAGAAAATACTCAGCGCCACATCTTACAATTAGTATACAAAAATATCCATTCTATTAATATCCATCGTTTTCTTATTAAATGAGAGCGCTTTAAATTCGTTTGTTTTCTGACGCGTTATCGAGAATCGTATATTATCGCA
>NJRQ01000475.1:103327-143847 GCA_003063805.1 Aphaenogaster ashmeadi
GTTTACGAATTCGGATTCAGTGACCCAAGATCTATAAGGAACGCCTACTCTGATTCCAGGAACTTTTCAAAAATTTTTTTTGTGGTCCTGTGTTATTAAACTTTGAGCCCTTTTAGAACAAAAACGGCTCATAGAATTGACTTGTGACAATGGTAACTTTCGATCAGCATCACTTGAAGTACAAAATGGCAAAGTTTCAGCCAATTTCACTGAAAGCCATTTTCCATAAGGTTTGTGCGGGGTCCTTTTAACACTAAATTTCTAGAAATCTAATAAAGCACAGAAAATACTCAGCGCTACATCTTACAATTAGCATACAAAAATATCCATTCTATTAATATCCATCGTTTTCTTATTAAATGAGAACGCTTTAAATTCATTTGTTTTCTGGCGCGTTATCGAGGATCGTATATTATCGCAAGATAGGAGGAAATTTTAACACTAAATTTCTAAAAATCTAATAATACACGGAAAATACTCAGCGCGACATCTTAGCATACAAAAATATCCATTCTATTAATATATCCATCGTTTTCTTATTAAATGAGAGCGCTTTAAATTCACATTCCACGTGTTCGCTTCCGTTTCAGATAACAAGATAGACAAAATTCAGATTTATTAAATAATAAAAACTGTTTACATCACAAAACATTTATTCCATATGAAGACCCGGGAGGGGAGGGGGGGGAACAAGGAATGTCAGTTTTATACTTTTTGAGTAAAATGAATTTTAAGGTTTGTTATTTCCCCTATACCCGAATGTTCTACCTTCATTTTTTCACTCATTTTTTCACTAATTAATATAGTTTTTAATCCAAGATGTACATCAGTTTGTAGTATCTCTTAAATCCTACAAAATGACGCTACAAATGACCATATCTCATTTTTAATAAAACTGACATTCCTTGTTTTTCCCCCCCGGGTCTTCATATATTCAACTAAGCTAAAACAACAATTTATTGATATTAATTAAAGTAAACGGCATCTTAAAAATTTCCGTTTAATTTCGACCGACAACATGCCAAGTATCCTCCATCGGGAGGATATTCGAGATCGATCCTGTGGGTCTCGCAGAACATAAAGATAAAAATTTTAGCGGAATGCTAAAAATTTCTATATTCATCATTGTGCACGCCGAACGCATTTGTTACCTGGAAAATAGTCGTTCGTTCTGCCGACCCTACTGATTGCGTTGATATTACTGAAGCGTGCACGCAATCAGCTCGAAGGATCTAACGAAGTGAACAGAGGTACATTTATCATTGTGAAACAAAGCAGACTCTGTCATTGTCAAGATAAACAACGTCGGAGTTCTGCGGTAGACGCAATTTATAGAGATTAGAATGATGCAAAACACAAAAGTGGGAAAAAGCCTCACACGTAAATGCAAAAATTTAATATCATGCAAACACTGGTAAAGCGGAAATATGCAGAAAATGGGATCGTGTTTATCGCGTAGCTCATTATAAATTTGCATGATGATGGCTGATATTGCTCGCACGATTAACAAATCGGAAGGGATGATCGCTCACCCCCGTTCTTCACGGAATCGCCCTCCTTCGCCTCGTCCACCGCCGGCTGGACACTCTCCTTGCTAGTATTGCACCCCATGTCTCTCCCTATCCGTTCTTCTCTTAATTTTCCTTGTATCCGACTGAATCAGACGTCGACAAGAGGCACCGTATTAGTGCAGTTCCCTTGTTAACATCGCGTTACCATATAAAAACAGTTAAATTAGCACTATTCCCAGTAGAGTAGTAGTCTCGTGGCAAATATGGTCGTTACGTTCTTCTTTTTGCTGAAAGGTATAAATTCTCTTCTCGCCCCTTTCACTCTTCTATCTCTTCCTTTTTTATTCACACTTTTCCCTCGTCCACTCGCTTTCTACCTTTCACCGAATGTAAAACGTCGCGTCTTAGTCTCTTTACGCTTCTGATATCCTTTTAAGTTGTTCCTCTGATTATGAAAAATAGCTGTCTCTAGTCGCAACTCGCGGGCAGAAGTTTCTTTGTAGTTCTTAAAAGTATATTCTATAAGTTAATCGACTGTGAAAATTCGACGACTTTTATTCGACGACTTTTTACTTTCCGCCCCTCTCTCTCTCTTGATCCACATACGCGCGCATACGTGTGCGTTCCTCCTGCGCCCACCCCTTGCTTCCCAGCGTTATTCGGGGGTTAGTGACACGTCGCGTGGCGCCGGCACCTGCGAGACAATCCTTTCACACTTGAAGGTAATCCGAGACTTCCTCATGCGTCTCGCCGTCACGCGACGCCCGGCGCGGCGTCCTGTCGCGGTTGCCACCCTCGACGGAAGGAGGGAAGGGACTTCTACCGGCCGTTCGTGGCTCACCGAAAGTCGAGCATCACCGCGGGCTGTGAAATCCCGTCGACGTCGACGTCGCGAGCGATACTGGCGTCGCTTCACTGACGACCCTGCCCTTGCTCGCGTGGCGACCAAGTCGGATTGTACCAGTCTGCCGCTCTATGTATATATGTCGTCGATATATATTCGCGCCACGCAGAACCCCCGTTTCTCGCGGCGTGGAGGAGTCGCGGAGGCGACGTCGGCGGCGACGGCACGCACGCGGAAAGGATCGCCACGTTTCTAGCCACGTTTCTAGCCGGCGCGGTGCGGCGCGAAGCGACACGCTGGCGACGGAGGCCTAAAGCGCAAGCCCTCAGTGTTACCAATGTATGACGATTGTCCTTCCGCGAGGATTCGCCGCCAGGACCCGATATAGATTCCACGAACGCGATTGTAAACCGTTTCGATCCGGTAATCACGTCCCGTGCCAATCGCGCGCGCCGCGAATGACTAATGTCAAATGTGCGCTCCGCCACTCCCAATACTCCCATACTACCCGCCATCCGGAGCGGATTCTCGCGACCTTAAAGCGCACGATCGATTTCGCAGACGGTGATATTCCGCTCGCCTAGACCATCGCCGGCAGACCGTTGCCAGACCGGCGCCAGCCTCTCCGTTCTTCTCGTTTTCTGGAACGAATATCGATCTCGCGGTTTCCACGCGTGTAGCTCACGAATATGTATAGCTCAGTCGTTGCGCTAATAGGCTGCTACTTGCGGAGAACATAAGGATAATGGATTAGGAACAAACGATTCTTTTACACCTGAAGCAACGGTTAGACGCGCCGGATATAAAAAAAAGGACATTTTATATTATCGAAATATTTAAAACTGTCTTTATTGACTTCTCTATTAACAATCGAGATGGAAATAGAATTGGAACCTTCTGCTATATAAAGTATGTGTGAACATGATCACATGTCGGCTGTACTCCACTTATAGGCATCTTCTTGTAACGCTACTTTTGCATTTTGTGCTTCGAACCATTTCTTCTCATATCCATTACTTCTATCGACCCCGTCCCATCGATGGCCGGGCTTAATGCCGAATCGATTTGGTGCGTACGAGCCTTGATATTGCGGCGGATCTACAATTGAAATGATTAAACGACAACTTTTTTTTTAAGAACAATAGGAAGAGAAATGTAAAATTCTTTTCGATCTATATACCTGGCTTTCTTTTTCCCTCTTTTATCTGTTTTTGTTTTATATACTTCAACATAGGATCACCCTCCCTTTCTTGTTCCCTCAATTCCTTATCTAGATCCGCGTCGTCTGCGTATCTCGCCAAAGGTTTATTCATCTCGTATAAGTCATTTTTTAATTTTTCCTCGTGATCCTCCACTTGTTTCAAGCTAGAATAAGACATGGATATATCTAATTATCATGGACATATATTAGTAGGGAAAAATCAAAGACTTTATCAGAAAAGCAAAAACGAAATAAAGATAAAGGAAAGATCACTCACCCTTTGCCCCATTTGGCGTACTTCTCATCTATCTCTCGTTGCTTCTTTTCCTGTTCTTGTTTTTCCACTGCTTCTGCTTCTAAATTACGCTTTCTTCCCATTTTGTCACGTACAATTGTAGCTTGTCCTTCTCCAGTGATCTCTTTACTTAGCTAAGACAATTGGACGCAAACTTATACTATCTGTAGCCTCCATGGATATATAAATAAACACTTCTATAAATATAACTTAGTACTGTAAAGAACATTACCTTATTAAAGTGCTCCGCCTCTTGCCGTTTAAAGGCTTCAGTTTCTTCTCGCAATGCTTTCGCAGCTTGGAATCCTGCTGTTTTTCCGTCTAATGTCTTTGCCGCTTGATTGTCATGATCTTTTGAATGATTTCCCGCGTGGCTGCGTTCGGAATCATCTGTTTCCTCCCAACGCGTCTTTTTTCTTTTTTCCCGTGTATCCGACCGAGATTTACGATCTCTATCTTCATATTTCTTCTCTCGGTTATCCCTGCTTGATCTGCTCAAAGAGATATTATATTTATCACTTTACTAATTTATATGGCGAATGTAACATTTGATCATAATAATCTTCATCGGATATTTTACATCAAAATTACCTCGATGCATCTTGTCTACTGGATCTGGATGAACTTTTTTTATCATGATAATCGTGCCTTCTATCATCTCTACGCGAAATGGAACGTGGCGAATTATCTCTCCGAGACCGATGTTCGTTACGCCGAGATATACTTAAATCCGAATCTCTGCTCTTCGTATTCTTTCTGCTTTCATATAAATCTGTATCTAAATTCTGCTTGCGACTTTTTCTAGGTGGACTAAAATCCGAATCACTGTCTCTGTTACCTGAACTTCGGTAGCTTCGTCCAGATGTACTACGAGCCAAAGTCCGATGTTTCGTATTTCTAGGTGGACTGAAATCTGAGTCATAACTTTTAGGTTTCCTAGGCGGACTCAAGTCAGAATCATTATTTCTGGATTGCCGAGGTGGACTCAAATCTGAATCATAATTTTTAGATTGTCTAGGTGGACTCAAATCCGAATCATCATCTTTAGGTCGTCTACGTGGATTTGAGTTAATGTGTTTATCTTTAGAACGCTTAGGTCTAGGTGGACTTAGATCAGAGCTGTCATCTTTTGATCGTGCATCTGGACTCAAATCTACACGTTTATTTTTAGAATGCTTAGATCTAGGTGGACTCTCTGAACTATCATTTTTAGATCGTCTATGAGGACTTGGATCTATATGTTTTTTAGAATGCTTAGGTCTAGGTGGACTCAAATCGAGGTTATCATTATTCTGCATGGCATTTACCTCGTCAGGATTTCTTTTTTCTTTATCGACAGTACGATTAATAATAGCCAAATCACCCTCATCATTCTCGGTTATAATTTTCCACCTTTTCTTGTCTGTGAAATCGACTGGCCCACGTTCGTCAACTATACCAGCGATTTGAGGAGCGTCTTCTCCTTCTAAAAGAATATCGAATTCACTCTCTTCAATAGGTCTCATATTCTTCAAGTCTATATCGTCATCTATAATTTTTACTCTGCAAAAATACGTCCGTCCATTTCACGATCAGGTCAAAGATCCCCCCTTCCAAAAAATATTTTATAACAGTCAAGAAAGCTTTAGTTATATATGAAATCAAGAGATCTTAATTTCAAAGTTAGATGTTGAAATAAGTTACTATGATGAAAATAAAGTTAGGCCCTGCGCACAATGGAGAAATATTAGATATTAGGAATAGGAATTAAAATTTAAAAATCAGTTTTCTCAATGAATATTGAACGTAACGCACAATGGATATTAATAAGATATAAGACATAAATGTGTTATACGAAACACAACATAACTTATTATTTATCTATAGTGTTCATTGAGGAAACTGATTCTAAAATTCTAATTCCTATTCCTAATATCTAATATTCCTCCATTGTGCGCAGGGCCTTACTATGTGCGTAAAAATATATAATGAGATTCATGATGATATGGATGACATAAACGTATTAATATTATGTTTATATAGCCTCCGTTCACCTATATTACATTCCAAAGCGTCATGCACAGCTGTGTGACAACATAACCTAACTTCGACGCAAAATATTCATCAAATGCAAATTAAAATACTTGTAAATTGATTCTTACGTTGTCGTTCCCAACTTGTGTTGTTTCTTCTTCTTCTTTTTCTTCTTTTTTTCGTCATTATCGCCCAAGGATATGTATTTTTTCAAGTATTCCTTTTGGCTAATTATTTTGTTCTCCATCATAAGCTTCTAAACTATAAGCATACTATAAGCGATATAATGAATCGTTAAATTTCAATTCACGGCGAGATAAAGGCTAGCTATATTTTTATCAATAATAAACTTATAACAACAATACAGTATAAGCACACCACTGTACTGTTAACTGTTGATGTCTCTACTGAGAATCGATAACTCGCGGCCAGCTTCACTACGCAGCACTACGTTATCCGACGTGGACAACTTCAGGTTGTTTTCGTTTTAAGTCAGGGACAAATCAAGCCTGAGGGTTGCCAGAACTGTTCAACTTGTCAAACACTATACAACTTTTAAATAATTATATATGAGATGTTTCGCAAATGATAATATTCTCCGATTTCTATTTTTATTTTTTTAAAATACTTCTACTATTTAATTAAATACAAATAAGACTATAATATATGAATGAATAAATAAACAAATAAAATCGGAAACTATCTGACCAATAGATTAGTGCGAAGAAGATGATACATATATAGGAGAAATAAAAAAACTTCGAAATTGAAATCATTTCAAATTCAAGCTCTCTTTTTAGTAGCAAATTTGTCTAAACTGAATATTTATTAAGCCCACTTTAAACGATCAAATTTTAGGATAGAATTCTATTTATAATTTTATATACCTATTATATGCATGTATACCTGTGTATATATATGTATTTTGATATATATGTAAATATATGTATTCAATATACGTATTTATATTCATATTCTTAATATATCAATATTCATATTCTTAATATATGTAATCATATATGTATGCATTCTGATTCCTTAAACATTTTTTGTATTACACAGTACGGAAGAATATAAATAGAATTCTATTCTGTGAATTCTGTGACACAAATTAAAGATTTTCTAAAATGAATTTTAGATTTTTACTAAATTCCATACAAAAATATAAATCCCAATAAATTATCTTTCCGTTATTGAAATAAATGCGTTTTTTATTCGAGTGTGGGAAAAAACTCTCATCATTTTTAATAAAGGCAATTTTGACCTCTAACGCAACAGCGAGAACAATACAGAGCCGTGATTTAAACATTCAATGCCAAAAGCAGCAACGTTGATTAGAGTACTGCCATTGGCCAAGTGTCAGGCAGGTGAAGCCAGGTGAGACCAGTCCAGACCAGGCTGGACGGGAGGTGGTAGAGAAGCAACCAGGATAGGAAGGTAGGGAGCGAAAGTGAGCGCGTCTCCAAGAATGGGCAAGAAGGCGCGGTGACTACTGCGAAACGGTGACAGAAAATTTCTCGGTGGGCGACGATAGGGATCCGGAGTATCGGCGGATTGGTGTACGATCGGTGGTCTTCCCGGTGATCGTCTGTCCGGTCGCGAGGAATGCGGGAAACGCGTGCGGAACGTGCCGTCGTTGAGGAAAGCGCGACGATGAGGTGGATCGTGGTATCGTAGCCTGGTACCAATCCGCCAGCACGCGGAAAGAGAGAGATTGCGAAGGACGGAAAGAGAAGGAGAGACGCGTGCCATGTTACGAACGTGTTGCTGATGCGATGCAAGCCAGTGATTCTCACCTCGCATCACGAGGTAACGCGTGGAAGAAGAAGGTTGCTCCTGCGCGCTCCTCGACGTGTATTCAGTGAGCGTGAAGCCGCGGTGACGTAAACTTGTGCCCGCACAAGCCGCCGTCCTTCTCCGCGAATACTTAACGAGGAGCATTCCAATTTCGGCGGCGAGATGACGAGGAAGCTCAGCAAGTTCTTGATACTTTTCGATAACACGAATCTACTGTATTTTCCTGGCCACTTCTTGTCCGGCCGTGTTCTCATAGAGCTGGACGATGAAGCTTAGTAAGTAACCGCCTTATAGAAAGTAAAAAAAAAAGGTATTGAGTTCATGGTCGAAAAAATCATTTTTGCGCCTGAAGAAGTGTATGCGTTGGAGGGAAAAAATCTTTTCTTTTTTACTGTGACGCGGTGAAGCGGTAGATTTACGTAGATACGTAAGATCGCGCTAGATCTAGTAAGTAACACAAGTTTAATAATGTGGGGTACGTTACCGTAGCGTCTCGGGACTGCATTTCCATGTTGTGGGAGAAGGTGTAGTTCGGGTACGCAGTCAACGTGCCGAGAGAGTTTACGACAAAGAGAATTACATCGATTTTCGCATGCGGCTGTTGGGTGAACCAGGTGAATTTATTACCTCGGATTACATTGTTTATACGCAATTCTAGGATCATGTGCAATACAATATTTTAAACCACGTTTCTGTCTTTAAGCGGCGCACTCAAGTAAATTATGAATACATACTGTACGATAGTAGCTTAACAAAAATCTCTATAATAATTTGCAATGATATAATTAAGGATATAAGATCTTGATATGTGTGTAACTTAATTAAAGATATAAAATAATATCTTTAATATTGATATGTTTCTCTGATGGGAAACGCGATTTTTAATAGGCGAAGGACCGTCATTGCTATCTCCCGGAATACATAGCTTTCCCTTCAAATTGGGGTTGCCATTGGGTCTACCCTCCACTTTTCTCGGAAAACATGGATGGGTGCAATATTATTGTAAAGCGGCTCTCCGCGAGCCAGGTGGACTTACTCATAAAAATCAACAGGTCTTTATCGTCATGAACCCGATCGACTTAAATCTGGAACCTCCGATATTAGCGGTGAGCATTTGCATTATAATAATCGACAGATTAACATGTTTGCAGATTTGATTTATCAGCATGTTTAAATTTATTAATCGATTTCCACGGATAGACAAATATTTTACTAAAAAATAACTATTATGGATAAACAGTTTCCTGGATAAACATCACCGATTCAGACCAAGGAAAGTGTTTCGCGCGTGCAATTAAATGAATACTCAATGTTCATTACCATAACCGAGACCCAAATACTGGTCACCGACCCGTATGGAAAGCGTTGCAAATTTCTTCGACGCGCGGCAAAGAATTTAAAGGGATTATATATTCGATTTGATACAGATAAATCTACGATTAAATATGTAAAAAGCCGTGAGGCGTTCCGTTTGCGCGATGATTCGTATTTGTGTCGTGTTCTGCGCCAGTTGCAACATAACGATACTCGCTAGATCGTGATGGAATCGCCGCCCATATACTCCAATGCAGCAATGCATCTGCATCGCTAGAAAAACGCATGAGAAAATTTTCGCGTTGGCGGACAGCATTCAGCGACGAACATTGTTCAATCGCAGTTAGATAGATGTACCGTTCGGCGAATATTAGCGATCGGTAATTTTGACGCACCTTGCTTTCTGAGATATCGTTTAATTTTGATTTCGAAAATTTAATTCGTATCATTCCGAAGAAATTACATGCGTATAAATAAAATATTTTCGTGAACAGCAACCCGCGAGACAGGAGATTGAACAACGCGTGGGCGTCTCTTGCGTATCGGGTGGTCCTGTATTCTGCAGAGTGAGTCTGGACCGGGGTGGATACGTACCCGGGGAGACGATCGGTATTTCTGCGACTGTCAGCAATCGCAGTAAGGTACACTACAATATTAACACGCACAATAGATGTACTCTCGACGCTTCTAACAGATACAGTCGCGGCGATACATTTAAAGTACGAAAAGTGTGAGAATTCGAATTAACAGGTGACGATGAAGTCGACCAAGGCATCACTCACCGAAACGATACAGTACCTGTGTCGAGGTAAAGTTCTCGCCAGCGAGACTCGCGAGCTGGCTAGCGTCTCTAGGGGGAAGATTCGGCCGGGCGAGGGCGAGGAGTGGCTGAACGAACAAATGTACGTTCCTCCCTTGCCGCCGACGAATCTGAGAGGGTGCCACTTGATCAACGTTCTTTACCACGTTTACGTGAGTGCCAAGAGAAAGATATATTTTTATTTCCAAGCGCGACGCAATTGCGTCAGAATCGTCGCGAACGCGCTGGAGTTCTTTGGGATTTATCCGGCACGATTAATATTTCTCCGCAGTTCGTCATAAGCCCGAAGAGCCTGGACAAAGAAATCAAGTTACAAATACCGATCGTGCTGGCCACGTACCCCTTGAGGCCGGAGGGTGCACCAGCTGGTACGGCGCCATCCAAACGGGGCGCCCATTACCCATCGACGTTACCCATCTTCCGACCTTGGCTCGACGACAAGGCCTTCGAAATACAAGAATGAAAGCTTGACATTACGTACCTATTATTGGATTATTACGAAATTAGTACCTTTGTAAAAAGATACTAATTTTCTGTGATCATAGAGAATTATGATCACAGCTGCGCCCGTGTGCTTATGATTACTCTACCAAAAATCTTCATCGATTCTTGTATTGCTAGTCACAGCAACAACGCTCGTGTAAAATTTGGAAGAATCGATGGCGATCTTTGGAAATCGCCGTATCTGGTGCAATTATATGTAGCTGCTAAAAAAAACTTTAATGTACATTAAGGCCCTGCGCACAATGGAGGAATATTAGATATTAGGAATAGGAATTAGAATTTTAGAATCAGTTTCCTCAATGAACACTGTAGATAAATAATAAGTTATATTGTGTTTCATATAACACATTTATGTCTTATATCTTATTAATATCCATTGTGCGTTACGTTCAATATTCATTGAGGAAACTGATTCTAAAATTTTAATTCCTATTCCTAATATCTAATATTCCTCCATTGTGCGCAGGGCCTAAATCTTACGAATACTGACAATGCGCTAACCCGATTAATTGCTCATGAAGAAATAGATGTATAAATTGTATAATATTGTATAAAATAAGGGAATAACATTTTTTAAACAAAAATATGCGGAAAATAAGTATAAAGATAGAACGAATTAAAATATACTTATAAGGAAAAAACTATTATATATAAATTGGGAAAAATTGTTTAATGACAAAAAGATTTATTATTAAAAAACATTTAATTATCCATCTCTCCTTTCAATTTCGCCAAAACTTGATCTGTTGTAATTCCCGACACTACAACTACCTTCTGCCGACTTCGAGATCCCTACAAAACGAGAAAAGTTTAGAATATATACGAACTAATAAAACTACTTCGAGTTAACTGGAGCACTAACCCGATCCAAGGATACGTCGGATTTTCTTACTCCAAAAATCGAAGCTAAATACTTGACGAGTTCGGCGTTAGCTTCACCTTCCGTTGGCGGGGCGGAGATCGCGATGCCTACTGCTTCGTCGGAAATATCTATGGACAATCGTTTGGATTTCTTTAGCAATAATTATGCGATTCCGTCAATGAAATGTTTTTCCTTTCTTTTACAAAGAATATATGATAACGCTAAAATAAGCCCTTATTTTATAATAAAAATTATCGAAAAATATTTTTTATTACCGGTTACATTGTTACATTTCGCTCCGGGTTTAGCCTGAATTTTAATCGCTACGTTTCCATCTTTATTTAAGACTATAGGTCCCGTAGATGGATCCTGCAAACAATACGTTAATAAATGGAGGCAATTTTCTTGGCACACTCGGCGTGTAAAAGCGCGGGCAAGCAATCAACGTCCCGTTGTGCATTATTATTACCGGAAAAGCGAGAGGTTGAGTGATCACCGCATAAATTATGCGTTGTTTCTTAGCATTGTTGTGCAAGAGCCATAAGTCTTTATTAGCATCGCGTAAACTTTCAGCAAGTTGATGAACTAAATGTACATGCTTCTGTTGAAAAGTTGCTTTGGCATTTCAGTATAAAAATATTTATCCTCAGTAATCATCGAAATATTTATCTGGAGTAATTATGCATAATTGATTCCTGCATTATCCTGCGTGCAGGACGCAGCAACATCAGAAATTAGATCCCCTGGTGAAAATTATTCATTTAATTTTTCAGAATTTTTATATAAATTTCAGAATTTCTGCATAATTTTATAACTTTTTAGAAAATTTCTCAGATTTTTTATATGAATTGGAACACTTTTCAGAAGTGCTAAGAAAGTTTACATCTTTTCTAGAATTCTGAAATATTCTGAGATTTCTAAGATTTCTCATTCTATTGAAGAAAGCTTATAAAATCTGAAAAAGTTAAAGATATTTTTTCTGAAATCAATCTTCATAAATTTAAAATATAACAAATTCTTTAAAATATTATGAGAACTTTTTTTCACCAGGGTCAAAAAATAAATTAGAGATTTAGGTAGCAGGCGATCTTTCAACCGCGTCGCTTTCCGCCGCGTTTGCCACGTGCCAAGTGACAGATGTCATCATTCCAGGCATTCCAGCCACGTGCAAATATTCTGTACGATAAATTTGCAATCGCGGCAATATGACGAGGACCAGTCGTAAGGTTGGCAGGCGTGGCTAGTCCTAGTCACTTCTACCGATACGGAGCAGCTAGAGACGGTAAAGTGTACATAACAGAAAATGTCACGTTACTTTCGCGTTAGGTGATCGAGCATCGTGCGGGCAAGGAATCGGTAACGCCAACGCCGGTAAGTGTAACGCCGAGACGATCACTCACATCGGTGCTCGCCGTCTTCGGCGTCTTCGCGTTCTTCGTGGACCGCTGCTTCGACATTTCACGCGTGGCGATTAAATACCTGCAGCCGCTTTTAAACCGCGTAACCATGTGCTCCCCCGAAACAGTTGATTGTCCGCTCGCAGGATCGAAAATACGCACACACGCGATTCTTTTCGTACTATTACGGTCTTGAAATGTCAATTATTTTAAAGGGTCTTAACCTGGATCTTGATACTTTTCACAATGATTCCGCGCATGTCAAGGCTACTGCCAACTGCAGCTAGTAATATAGTAAAATACGTGTCCACTATTTTCAAATACAGAGAATTGCGATAATACAAATCAATGAAAATTCACGAATAACAATCGAGATTTATACGTCGCAGATCAAGATGCCGAAGAAATTTGTTGGTGAGAATAGCAAGGCGGTTGCCGCCCGAGCTAGAAAAGCAGCGGCCAAAGAAGCCGAAACTATCAAAAAAGCGAAGGAAGCGGAGGATAGGGCATGGGAGGACAATGATAAACAAGTATTGAAGAAGAAACAAAAACAAGTACGTGTCTAGAATTATTATCAATGAAACATAGAGCATCAAAAACGCGTCAATGTTCGAAATGAGAGCCGTAATGCACATTTTATTATATGCAGGAAGAACTCGAGAAGAGACGTCAACAGCAGTTGGAGAAAAAGGCGGAGGCGAAAGCTCTGCTTGAAATGGAAATGGCAAATATAAAAGTCGGTGGCAAGCAGCCAGCGTCGAAAATTACTAGAGCCGAAATCGTTTCTATCACTGAAAAACGAAATCAAGTGGCTATGAAGAAGAAGGAGGATGAGAAACCAATCGAGGAAAATTTAAACAGGCTGATTTTGGAAGGTGAAACGGCTCACGGAATAGATGAAGCTATATCTGTTTTAAGGTAATTACATTTAAGATTAATACTAATCAGATGTTTATAAAATAAGATACAATTATATATATTTTTTATATAAAATCTATGTAATATTTATAAAGCAATTTATATATAAAATCTAGATACAATTGCAGCAGTAGTTAAAACTTTGGAAAATCTCGATATTTTATATCCCCAAGAGAGTATAACAGTTATATTTAATTTGTTTCGTTATCTCTATTTATTCTATCATTTCATTTTCAGTACAAAGGATCCTGAAATTGATCGACATCCGGAGAAACGAATGAAAGCTGCATACGCGAGCTTCGAGGAACGAATGATGCCGATGATTAAAGAACAAAATCCTAATTTGAGATTGAGTCAGTTGAAACAGATACTTAGGAAGGAATGGATGAAATCGGCTGAGAATCCGCTTAATCAAACGTAGAATCGTTGACGATCATGGTGATATCAATCAAGCGCGACACATACTTGCGCATCATCGACTGATTAATTATTTAATTTTGTTAAAATAAATATATAACAACCATTGCAACGACGTAATCATCTGTATACAATTTTATTTGTAAAACGTATAACTTATATTAAAAAGTACTGTATATGAAAAATAACGATATATAAATCATCTTTGGTAAAATCTATATGCTGTTCCATAGCCTCTGTTCGGTATTTGCTGGATCACTTTGAATAACTCTTTTATCTGGCACGGAAAAATAACTTTTGAATAAAAATGATCTATTTTAAATGGAAAGACGTAATATTTCGTATACAGTTCATTTATAATATTTGTATTGATAAGAATTCTCAGGTACACTAAAGATTGAGGTTTAAAATGGAATCGATCATTTTATACTTGACAGTACATGTCGAGTATTAAAAAAACAAAATTTCGAAATATATAAAAGTTATTTCAAGTGATCTAGACAAATGAGACATTTTGTATTTATTTTATCTATACATTTTTGCTTGTATATATCTGTACAAAACTTGGCACATTTTTACAAGGCCACACAACTTGATTTATCTCATTATTCAATCGAATTGAATCTTTGAATTATAAAGTATCTTATTTTTTTCAATTAAATGTTATATCTGATTGATAATTAAATTAATTGATAAGTAGTTTGTTAATTGATTCAGTCGATGAAATTTCGATATAATACAACATTTTAGATATTATTTCTAGAGTCAGTATGTCACTACTGCCATTTTTTGTTTTTCCACAAATCTATAAAACAATGTATCATGTGATTCAGCTGTTGGGGGCATTCAGTCATTGGATTATGACCAGCCATTGGAATAGCTTCAAGGAAAGCCTTCACCATTGTCTAAAAAATTCAGATTAAGATAATTAGATCCTGTTTTGGAAAAAGTCATTTAATTGTGTGTGTGTATATATATATATATATAGTTTTAGATAATTTATTTTTTATTTACATGCGTAATATTTAATTGAATAATTAGTCATGATGTAAACTTACCCTTTCCATTTGACACTCTTGTACTAGCGACACTTTATTGTCTCTTAGTCCATGCACTAGAAGTGTTGGTGTACATATCTTCCTGTGGAAGGCATAGTCACCCTGTGGCCAGTTCATGCCTTTCAATACATATTTCATGTGCGAAGGCCACTGTTCCATTGATTCTTGACCGCAATAAGGATGCTGTCGGCCTCGCGCGGAATAGAGAATATCTCGATGAAGACCGCACATCAGCAGAGGCGCGAGAATCGCCCTGAGACAACAATGACCCGCACATTCCGTGCTCGGCGGGGCAAGAGGAGTTGGACCGCCGCCGGATATTAACACGAGTTGATGAATATTGCTATCGTATTTACAAGCTAACGCTGTAGCAAAGCTGCACCTGAAATTTGTACAGAATGTTCACAGATATTAATTTTATCAATTTATCACTTTTATTGCTAAGATAAAAAAAATTAGCTTTCCTCGTTTTTTTACAAAAATTTGATTAATTTGATTAATTTATTCAAAGCTAAAGAGAGAATATTTTATGGAGCATGATTTTAATCAAACAACGTCTCACCCGTAATTATGTGCGACTAAGACGCACTTCTCCCCAGGCTTAAAAGCGTAATGATGTAGAACAGCGTCCAAATCCTTGAGTAACTTGCCAAAATGATAATCTCTAGAGCGACCAGGCGCTGAGCTCATACCGTGCCCGAGCATATCGGGAGCGATGCAGGGATAACCGAGGGAAGAGAAATATTGCAGCTGATGCTCGAAGATTTCCGCCGAGGAACCAAAACCGTGGAGGAAGACTATGGTTGGTTTTCTGTTCCTTCGAAGCGTTACAGAATCGCGGAGACTTCGTCGAGTATTTTCCTGCGAAGAGATTTCATCGAACTCCATCCATTTCTTGTAATCCTTGAGCTCGATAGGAGGACTCTCAGTTAATTTTACACCGATTTGCGACAGAGTTTCGTCGTTCGGAGACGAATCCTTGCCATTGCTTTGGAATTCCAGGCGTAGTTTCTCGAAATTAACTTCCGTGTTAGCGGTATCTTCCAGTCGCTCCACTTTCCAGTCGGGATCAGTCGCCGATGTTCCAAGTTTAGACGAAGTTAGCACAATCTCTTGGAAGTCAGTCCCACGTTCTCTCTCTGCTAGAATCGCTTTTGGCGAATTTTTCTCGGGACTATCATTCTCCGAGTTATTCGTCGAAGGGCCTCTCCCCAATTTCTCATCGATAATTCGTAAAAGAGACTGTTCGAAACTAGGTTCTTGATCAGGTAACTGAAACTCGACAGTCTCTACGCTATTTATTCCAGAATCCACGCAATCCAATTTTTCCGAAGAAATGCTTTCCGTCGGTATTCCAAGGTACAGACCTGCTATTTCACAAAAAAAAGAGATACAAAAGTAGTGAAAAATTTTATTGTGTACAAGAAAGAATTAGAAAAGAATGCATTAAATGAAATGATACACAATCTCATTTTGTCTGTAGTGTAGATCTTACTGTGTTTTCTTGCAGAACAATCGAAATCTATAGAAGCTAGTTCGTCCGTCGAATCGTCGAAAGCGGGATTCACGTAACCCTCGCCCATCGAAACTCTGGCGAATTGTCTTTTACATTCATTTTCTGTACTCCATTGCTCCGCTGGGGGACAGGGATTAATATCGATAAAGGAGTCATCTCCGTCCTTCTTTACCGAAATGTTCTCTTTGGATTTATCGATCTGCGATTTAATCAAATTATTTTTCGTTCGCTGCCAAGAATGTTGAACACTATTCTTTTCTACCTTAGTTACATGCTTAACGGTATCGTCGAGCACCTCTTCCAGAAGTGTATTGATATACCTAATAAAATTTATATTTGATTTTTATTGCATCCACCCTCTTAACTTATCAGGTTAATTAAATATAAAAAAAGACGAAGAAAAATGACAGAAAATTCAAGATATTACGTTTAACACTACAACAATCAATCCCGTCAAAATGACGGGTTTGTAATTCTTTTTATCAAATAATAGTGCATTTTCTGAGATTTTCTGTGATTTTTGTTATAATATATAAATGACTAAATTGATCAATTTAAACAATATAATAATTACAAGACCGTGAATTGTAACAAACAATTAAAATCGAAAGCGGCCAAATAGCCGGTCGTAGATCTTAGTGCTTATTAATAATTTATGTGTGATTTTGATCAATTTACTTTCCCTCTCTCCGCATCTCCTTTTTCAAAGATATACATATAATATATTTAAATAATATAAATAGAGATATTTAATCGTCAATAATTCTAGTGTTAAGATATAACCGACATTATTATTTTATTATTGAAAATATCTGTCTAATAAAGTAAAACATTTCGCGTTTTATTTTTATCCACTGTCCTTATTGAATTGACGAACTTACCTTTCCAGATCCTTGACAATTTGTTGCTTCGCGCTGTGCTCGAACGGTTGGCGATCAGTCATTAATGTCGAAGGCACCGTCGTCTCGCGATCGGCAAGTTCCGAGTTGTCTCGTAACTTTTGCAGATTCACGGATACCCTTTGCTCCAGTTCCTCGATGTCGCGCGCGTTCTTCTCGGCCTCGCAGAGGCTCGTGCGGATGCGATTCAATTCCGCGGATATTATTCGCTCCTCGATGCTTAACGCACCGGTTGACTGGCGGAAGGAACACCTGCAGTTTCCGGACGGATGCGGCCTCCTGGCCCACCGATTGAAGAAGTTGTCGTTGACCGACTCCGGTCGGTCGACCGCCGTACTCTCGTAGTACCAGACGCTCTTGAGGGTCGGCCTGAGAACGCGCAGCGTGCGTCGCGGTGCCACGATGAAAAAATCGCAGTCGGGCAGCTCGATTCTGCCGGGACTGACCCGATTCCGAGTCGTCCAACACTCGAAAACCTTGCCGTACCAAGGAGACCCCACTGGAGTCTCCTCTACCTCCGTTGCCATTGTTTCTCTTTCGAGATCCGCGGCCGAATCATAAATACATCAGTATAGGCGATTTTTCAACAGTCGGACACGCGACTGCCATAGCACCGGCATATATTTTCTAAGTCGCTGCCTATGAAACGAAAATGATATCAATGATATATTTGATGCGCCTATAAAACCTCGATTTTATTCATCTAAATAACAGTTGAGATTTGTACTGCCTATTCGCTGTATTTTCCTTGCAATTGTCTGAACTAAGTAAGCAAAAAGTATCTCAGTTGAACGATTTATTTAATTAAATGGAAAGTTTTATGTTCAGCCCTACTCTTCTTATGAATTAAAAATCATTGGTTTTAATAGTTAGTTAATTAACTAGTTATCAGGGAAATTGGTGCCAGCTGCCTCAAATACCACTCAATACATTCCGTTTGGTTTGCTAGTGTTATAATTATAGATCGGCGAGTTTTTTTTATTGCGCAAAGTGCGACTTTCTCGGCTTATAACGCTTTTCTTGCGTGTTCCCCGTATTCGAGCGATAAGGTTTCCCCGTAAAAAACGAAAGCGTTCTTTCCACGGTCGAATAATTCGAAACGACTTTGGAGGCGTGTTATTTTCGAAAAGTGAAATTCGTTCTAATATACATACGAATTCCAGCTCGTTGTTAAAAACGAGCGTTGAGTCATGCATTTTTGCGATAACGGAACTTTGAATAGAAGCGAGTGCAAATTGCGACCGTAGTAATTTAGGCTTACAGAAGGAGTTTAACCGAATAGCAATTGTACATTCTTTTACAGCGACGTAAGTGTAGCCTATCTATTGGAACAATCTCCTATTTAACCGTACCAGGAAAAGTAGTGTCAGAGCGTATAATGCGCGTATAATTCAATGATTTCACTTTTTTTTCGTGGAAATATGTGCTATTGAGTGTGTATCGCTTCTTGAAAGCTTCAGCGAGAAATATAAGACATAATGATGATATCATCAATTCGGAGCATATTAATCCGATTGGATTGAGCAAATTATATACGTAGGGGCGATTTTGAATGAACTTTCACACAGAACTGTTCATATCTTCGAAATTATTGATGACGAACACATCTCAGTAGATTTTGACATTTTAACCGAGCGGTCATATTTGACCGTTCCCATTTTTTTTAGATTAATGTGAATATTTTTGCATGGAAGATAGGATCTTGAAATTTTTTGACTTTTTATGTATTATGAGTTAATAAAAAGTTAAAAAATTTCAGTTTCTTTTGCTCACACTGTAAAAAAAGTACACTGAAAAAAAAATTTTGCTAACTTGACTAAAATTTTCAACTAAATTAAATTTCTTCAGTTCAAGTATTATAATTATTTTAGTTAAATAACTAAATATTTGAACTTCACTTTTCAAATATTTAGTTATTTAACTAAAATAAATATAATACTTGAACTGAAGAAATTTAATTTAGTTGAAAATTTTAGTCAAGTTAGCAAAATTTTTTTTCAGTGTATGTAAAATTACAGGAACAAGTGTAAAAATTATATGTAAATAAGTGTAAAAGTTACATTATTAATAACGGAAACGTACCAAAATCATGTATTTTTACAACAGTTATTATTGTGAAAACACGTGATTTTGTAAGTTTCCATCATAAATAGTGAAGTAATATTACATCCTTTGTTTACAGTGCAAGAAGTAGAATATTAATCTGAAAAATGGAAATAACAAAAAATACCGCTCGGTACTTCTATATAGTGTTAAAAGATATGAGTAGTCGATTATTTTCGAAAATATCGTCTTGCTCCGAAAGAAAAAGTAGGAGAGATAGTCCTTGTACTGATATACTTGATTCTTACACGGAAAAAAATAGATTAGTCAATACACCCAAGTTATAGCTTGTTAACACAAGTTTAACATTTATGACTAAGCAAATTTGATAGAATAACAAAGAAAATATGTCCTTAAGCAGTTATGAGCATATTTTCTCTGCTCACTATCAAATCTGTTAAACTTGCATTAGCAAGCTATAATTTGACTATTTTTTCCGTATAGAGCTTCAGAGATCCAACATCACCAGTGTTACTTTACAGAAATATTAATTACCTTCCTCAAACGGAGCAGCATGCACGGGGTACGCAACAACACCGCGTACACCAGTCTAACGAATGATACTTCACGACACTGAATACCAAGGTAGCACAATATCAGACGCAACGTAGAAACGTTCGCTTCGGTTGCCTTCGGTTGTCGGGGGGCCTCGCGAGAGTTTAGCAACTGCCTCGCGACGACGTGATGCGCCCGGACGCGATCGTTCGCGTCCTGTCGACCACTGTGTTTTCGCCGAGAAGCGTCAACGACACACGCGATGATGATGGTGATGATGATGATGATGGCCCGTCAGGACGCGGGCGTCGTCCATCGGAGTTCGCTGTCGCACGGACTCGCGTCGAATGGTACCGTCGCGGCGGGGCATCGCGCATTTTTTTTTTTCGTGGGCGTTTCTCAGCCGGCAAATTAAGTCGGGAAAATTGAGGACGATTAATACTTGAGGCACGCAGCACGTCGGCTCACACGGCGGCCATTGTACGTCTCGAACACACGGATGGGGCCAGTGGGTTTGAGAGAGAGCGAGACCTGCGGTCCCCCTACCATCGGTAGGGAAGTCGTTCGTATACAGGGCGTTTAGAAAGTCCGCATCGACCTCACCAACCTGCCTCTAGTTCGCTTGAATCCACTGCTAAATGGAATGTCCGCGATATGTACATACGTTCGCTAAAAACCATATTGCATCGTAGCAAATCGTAATCTTCAAAGTTGAGAATGACACTGTGCTCGAGACGTTGTCTAATACCAATATTATTTGACAAAGAAAAATCAGAATATCGAAGATTCAAGTGTCAGAGATTGAGTGGGCCAATTCCTACTTTGTGGCCACCCTTTGATGAGCGTTTCGTCACGGCTTTGTACGTGTAGCTGGTAGCGGTACACTCCCTTGAATGGAGACCTCCATGACCGGAAGGGACCTTATAAATCGCGATAAATCACGTACGTGGATGCGAGCGTGAAAGATTTTATAATCGCATGACCTATTAAAGCGGGCCGCAATGACCACCACGAATACATGTACTGTAAATAACTGTACCAAGACACCGGAGCGAGAAAACGGAGTACGTCGAAAAAAATCAAGTTGATAACGCAATTTTCAGCTGCAATGAGACTGCTCAAACAATAGTTCGTTCAGGAATGCAGGTATAAATTAAAATTCTGAAAGTGTATTTATTCGCGCGCGACTTATCGATGAGTAATGTAAATAAAGGAAACGATAGGATGTTTCCTGCTCTATAACCGAGAAGATTGTGATAAGAGCGAGTGTCGCTGACCTATTCGAATATATAGCGATTTTATCGCTTTTATTCGCGATTAAAGGGGGAAGAGGGGGAGATTAATCATCTAACTTCTTATTAGATTCAAAGCAATAATTGATGATGTATTTACATAATCGTAATGAAGCGAACATTCCGCGAGCAACGAGACTCTGTTGCATCACATCGCAACTAGCCAACGTAATTCCTTCGAGAGCGCATAAAAAAATTTCGCGCGGTAGTACACACACGCGGGATGCGATAATGACACGTTTTGAATAAATGTGTTTGCGGAACAAACGAGTTACGAGATAGCGCTCGAACATTACGAGGAAGAAAGGTGCAAGTAGTGAACTCAAGACGTCTTAGCGTGGACGACCTAAAAATAGAGAAGCGTTAAACGAGCAATTTAATGGAATGGACCGCTGCAGATTAGAAAATCCTTCCATCTTCGCATTATTAATTTCTTCGTATCGCCAAACGTTTGTTCAACTAACAATAAATATATCTGCGATCGCGTCGCGAATATCGTGTCTGCGGGCCAATATTGTCATTACGAAAGTGTGTTTTAGCACTTTGCCACCCCCTGCCTTCCTTGTTACGCCATGCTTTTGGAGAGGCTGCGGATAGCGGACGACAGCATCGCAGCGCAGCGGCCGGTGTTCGCGATAAGCAGTGCAAATTTGACGTTGCACTCCGTTACCAAGAGGCAGATAACAAATTTACGCGTTAATATATTAGCCGACGCGCGACGACGTATCTTTACGAGGGCGTGCGGCGCAAACATTTCCAACTAAGACTTTGACAGCGCAAACGCTGTCGGTAATGGTCATTAACCCCGCAGCCCCGGGTAAGCGGCTTAAGCTATAAAGGGTTGCGTCGCTCATCCCGCCCGATTACTCCGTTGAGAGAACTCGGCGCTATGGAGGTGACGCACTTGCTCGTCGTGTATCTTCTCGTCGGCTCGAGCACGTTGCTGTTAGTGCACGCCGAAAGGAACGCCGAAGTCGGGGGAGTCACCGAGGCGCCGATCACCGAGGACCAGCAGAAGGTGTACGATGAATGCCGGAACCTGGACTACAAAAAATACGTGAAGTGCTTAATGAGACCGAAGAGGCACGGTCATCACACGAGCCATGGAGACGGGCTGCCGGAAACTGGTAGATCACCAATCGCTATAACAATCGAGATAAACACGGGAATTCGCGTGCCGCTCGGAAGCCTCCGCTCAAACATATTATGCAACTGCAGCTGTTGCACGATCATTTAGAGAGATAAACCGTCGTATTAAATTAAAATTACTGGATCTTTTGTAACGTAACAGACGCAGTTGCGCAACGCGGTTGGTCATTAGCGCGACTCTCAAGTATGATAGATAAGTATAAGCGATATCGCGACGGCCTTTATTGTCATACAGTTAATTATACTTGATTATTTATATGCCGTACTATCTAAATCCCGTTAATTTTCTTCGCGTTACTAGAAAATTGTGCCTTACCGCCGCAAGCGATAAGCGATAAAATTCTGCAGATTCCGCTCACTGTTTGGAAACGTGTCTAAAAAAGTGCGACCACCACTTGGATCACGATTGTGAGAAAAAATGTAGCCACTGTACGAAGAGAACCAGGCACAGGCATCAGATCATTACGGAATACGAGACGGAATGCGTATCGGGAAACTGCAGTCCAGCCAATGACGGGCTAAGGACTACTAACATAACAACGAACATCGGCATTAACAATGTCATTAATCCTTTCGGGGGCGATGGACTCAATGGTAGTGGAATCATTATTTTTAGAGACAATCGTACTGGTGATGTACTAGGAGGCTGCTGTCGTGAGTCAAGACCTCTATTTATTAATATAGGATCTAACGTAGAGAGAGAACTCCCTTTGAAATACGATTTAATAGATAAAGGACATTTTAATAAAGTCGCTGATTCATAGATTCATTTCCGATTTACAGCGCCCGGTGGTGGTCCCTGCATCCCCGGTAGTCCTCCCTGTCGTTATCCTCCTTACCCCGGTCCCCCTGGATCCATACCACCATACCCATCGATCCCTATAGTACCTCAAATCTCGTTAGTACCGCAAATTACGTACGGAGTAGGATTCGGGGCTGCAGGTGGGTGCGCGTACAATCAGTGGCTTTGCATTCAACAAACCGGCACTCAGGGAGTACAGGTAGACATATTGTTGTATCGAGCCAGAAATATCCTTTTGTATATTCAAGGACAATGTAATCGTAGCTTCCAAGTGTGCAACCTGACTGTTCTGGATGCGGCAATCCTGTTTTGCGCTACAAGTGTGATGTAAATTGTTACGCAACTTATACCAACACAGCAACTAAATCACCTTGTAAGAATCCGGAATGCGTTGGCGGTGAGCGTTTATTATTTACTCATAAATCAACACCTATCTCAACACCTAATTAATGTAAAATTAAAAGTTATTTTTTTCTTTTGTCTGTAATCAATAGCGCTGATATTTTTTCTATTCGCGCTCGCTACGCAATATTATTATTTTACACATTTTAGGTTCCACGTAAAAATATTCATTGAAGGCGTCTATTAGAAACGGAGAATATTTTATTGATCGCTCATATTGCTTATATTTATGGAATCTACAGCTTATACTAACAGTGGTGGACTCGATAAGAAATTATAGCCATGAAATAGCTCTAGATTTACCATAAAACAATCCCTCACGTACTATTCGCTGAAATAATTACCTATGTAATGATCAATTTCCCAACGTTAAACTTATAAAATAAAGGCAACATTACTTTTCTTTTACAAAGACCTTGCTTCGACCATGTCCACGTTGAAATATCGTTGGTGAGTTATGTTGGCCGATTGTGATATAGAAACGAGTATGCCAGTCAGAGCGCGGCCATGTACATATGGTTGTCAATCTCCTGGCGCAATACGAGGAAAACTTCCATCGCGTTTAAGTAATACTATTAAAACTATCTAGAATTAAATTAAATTATATATTTCTATAACCGAATGTAGAACTATGAAGTTCAATACTCGAATTGAAACTACAGACGTGATTACAAAATTTGTCTTGCGTTATGCGTAACGCATCGGCAGCGGTTGGCGCGCTGGTCGCCAGCATCGACTGCGTCGCGTGGACAAGCGATGTGCTTTCGAACCCCCTACGGACAAGCGAGTGCGAGAAGGCTCCGTCAGGTGTCAAGATGGGAACAGGTGCTGGAAGCGTAGAGCCGCAATATTCAGGTGCACCGTGGCGAAAGACTGTGACATTACGACGTTTACGAGAAGACTGAGCACAAAACGAACGGAACCGTTTTTTACTCGCCGCTTTTTCATCCTGCCCACCAAGCGCGGATGCTGAAAGAGATTTTCTTCGAGACGATTAACGATACGAGAACGAGAGAGACTCGAAGTAGTTTTCCATAGTCCTTAGAATATTACTTTGGCCGATACGTGCGTAAGGTAAAAAAATGTTAAATGATTCTCCGGTCGGATCGTTGAGCGAAGTACACGGATAAAGTATGAGTAAATGGTAAAGTAATTTAATTTTTTGTTTCTATCAGAAGATCATTTAATATTTTTTCTATGAGCCAAAATAACAACTTAGGAGCAGCAAAGTAATCCGTGTTTACGATAATTACCTGATCGCTTTACACATTATCGCGTTCGCATGTACTTCGAGAAGAGATTCCAGCGTGAGTCCGAGCGGCCCGCCCAAACAAAAATACTTGCAGTCGTGAACCTATTACTTGCCTTTCGCAATGCACCAGCTTCGATAAGGTTGGATAGCGAAAGTGCTTGTAGCATCCCGAACAGGCGCAGCGTGGGAATAGCAACTTGTTTCTCCTACTACCATCTTTCTCTCAATTCCGAGACGTCAATGGATCCCTTTCTAAGAGAGTTAAGTGCGTCGTTAGCACGGTTCTTGCCATGTTCTGCGGATAACGCGGCGAGGATAAAAATTAAAATGCACCAAGCGAAAGGAAAACGGTTTTTCATCGTTAAATGTAGCCCGTTTCTTCGCACCTGCAACGACATCGGCGTAAAAGTATCGTTGCAACATAGAAAGTTGTAACGTAGAAGACACGGATGCAAAATTAAAATATGTCATGGTTTCTTTCGTATAGTCTATGGGAATATTACAACGCCGACGCACTCACATTTACTGGTCGGCATTGGGAACGTCATATTGGCGAAACCCGGAAGCAATATTCCACGAGGGAATATTTCGCGCGAGGAACGTGTAAACGCAATATTTTACCGGCGTACCAATAGGTACGTACCTGGACGACTACGCTAGGCGGACTTGCCCTTAAGCGACGCCTTCCATCGTTATTGTATTGTTAGAGGAGACAGCTAGCCGGTACGTACACACGATGCCGTATACGCTACGTTATGCCACGCCAGTTTCTCGAACGATAAGAATGCAGCGTTTCCTCGTGGCGAACTCACGGGCCGGACAGCGTGGGCCGTCCTGCCTCCGAACAATCAAATTTACTGCGAGCACAGAGAATTGTTCCTGTTATTTCAGCCCACTCCTGCGCGAGCGTCCGCCAATCAATTTCTTCTTTCGTTTTCGTTAATCCTTTTAAAAACGATGTCGTTACTCCTCTCTCCATGCTGGGCAAGATCTCTAATTTGTTCGTTCTTGAAGCAAATAATTAACACTATTTGCACAGAGAAGATAAGAGTTGTAGAATATTAAGCTAATTTAAGAAAGACATTTTATAGTCGATATATTGCCATCAAGCACTGAGGAAGTAAATTTCTCGCTTCCTTTCCTTTTTTCGATCTACACCTGGCGTGAGGCTTATCAAGCGCATGACGGACCACCCATGGATATATGTATTGGAACCCAGGTGGAACCATTAGAGCGAAAGATCGACACGTATACCAGACCGCTAACATCCGTCGGTTGGTGTATCAAAAAGTCATACACCGTCAAGCTGTCAAGTTTCGCTCTATACAAAATATTTTTTTAATAACTCTCCGTCTATTCTCTGTGTGTACTTTGCGTAAAGGGATTGAAGGGTATGCTACACGATATTGCGCCAACAATACGCTGCTCCTGCCCTCCCCCATATAAAGAACATTAAATTTTCACGGTTTGTGAACTTATTTCCCTGTAAGGCCCCCAGGGTGCCCGAAGACGCCCCTCGAAGGTGTACGGCGCGTGCCATCAAGTTCGAATGAGGCTTCCAATTAACTCGAGCACATGTCATCCGCGCACGTTGACTTCCTGCGGTTAAGAATTTCGCCGAAACACTCGGCGAAGTTCAGTTGGGTATACAAGGTAGGAAGTAAGACAAAAATAGAGATCTTACAAGCTTATTATCTTCGCGTTTCTGGTCTTTTGCACAGAACTCTATACGTAAGAACGTTTGTATGTGTAATCTTTGTATAAGACTGAACTTGTGTAGCGCATCAGATAGCTAATCGATTATTTACATAAGGTCCGTCGGTGGTCGAGTCCTCAAGATCGTCATCGGTTGAATAATTCGAGAAGTCACTGGCCCGTAAAATGACTACCACCGTGGGTATCGTCGAGAGCGAATAGAAGTTCGTTGGGGACGACCCACAGTCAAGGGTTAGCAAAAGTCCGTTACAGTTATTCCTTGAAGCAATCGTTCAGTCGAGCACTCAGGAAACACTAATGAAACGACCGGTAATCGATTCAAACGATGGTGGACACACGCATGCCGTTTTAGGCTCGGTGCCTGTTGAAATTTCGAAACGCAATCATTTCCAAGCAGTCCAAATAAATACGAGCGAGGTACAAATACTACAAATGAATGCTGTCTAGAAATTCTGATTATCTTTAGCGTGTTTACTGTCCACGAGGCACACGTGACTCATGGACATACATATTTATAAGTTATACTAATATTATCTGTACGTCGATGAGTCACGTGTGTGATCGCATAATTTAAAAATAAATTCCTTTTTAGTTCCAAGTTTAAAAATTGAATACGCAATTGATTTAAATGAAAAGCATCGACAATATGACGAACGCGAAGAACCAAAATGAACGAACAGCGGACGTGTTAAATCGGGAATGTAAACTTCACCATGGATAAATATATATGCTTTTGAATTTGTGATAAGATGTGGGCGATTATTAAGGCACTTCCCTGCATTTTAAAATGCATTTAGTTATGAAGCTATTACGGATCCGTCGTGATCGTTTTGCGAACGATCAACTTCATTTGTCGTTGTCCGTTTTAACTATTTGCGTCTCGGAGGGTCGCTCATTTTCCTTAATTGCACGGCGCGACGGTACATTTAATTAGCTTTCTGATTGAGTCGATGAGAACAACAACCGCGCGTAACAGCGGGACATAATGATTGCCGCTGGATATTACAGCCGGGGGAACGGTTGCTTTATAGATACTGGTTTCACATTGCTTATCGTTCGATTGCTAAACAAGTCGGCGTCGACGTCGGCGTGGATTTTTTTCCTTTTCGATGTCGATTTTAATTTATTCAAGAAGGTAGCCCACGATGCGGCCAACGTATCCAGAGTCCGGTACTATTGTTAATTTCGCTCGAGAGAATCGCTCGTAGGATCCGGTACGCATACGCTTTTCCAGTGAAGAAACTTCGTCTTCGATATATGGCAAACAAACAGAGCGACTTTTGATTTTCATACTTTCGGGAAGGCTTCCTGAAAAAATGCCTTCCCTTATTAACATCTCGACCTCTATATTTTATTACACACGAACTACAATATGTCATATATGTGCTAGTTTCGGTACAGTCTCTTACCACTCTTCTGTTCTCTCGCTAGTGAGATTTTTATATTTCTAAGTACTATCCATTTTTATTCCTTGTCTTATTATGCTTTTTAATTTATTTAATTTATTGGTTTGTGAACTCAACTAATATTTTTACTGAAGAAGACTCTGTGCAGTCGAAACGTGTTATTTTATTATTGACCATCATTCGACATTAAATTATTTATTTATTTATTTATTTATTTAAAATAACATCTTTGTCTAATTTTTTCGCTCGTTCCTTGGCCTTTAACCTTCCTAAAATGCTTGGCAAACACGAGCTTGATTCTTATTTATCATAAACTAATATTAAATAAACAAGAGATGAGATATTCTTCGCCAGCAAATATTAAACCACAGAAGAGATTTGTTACGACTCAACTGGCCAATATTTAATTTAAATAATATATCGCTAATCGCGACAAATTCTTAACATTAAAATTAATTTCACTCTCTTTAGAAAGGACCAAAATCCATGGTCGAAAAATGTCGCGATTCGCGATATATTATTTAAATTAAATATTGGCCAGTTGAGTCGTAACAAATCTCTTCTGCGGTCTAATATTAAATGTTACAGATACCTCATTTAGTTACTATGTGTACACTCAGCCGGGACGTTTGCTGCCACAATTGTAGAAAAGCGGGTCTTCTCCAAATCGGCCGATTGCTTACCGATTGCTTACCGATTGCTGTAAGAGATCGGCACTTTTTTGGTCGTCTCGTAGATCAACGCTCTATACTGTACGCGACATTAAAGTACACATAGGAGTGTGTCCGTGCTTCTAGCATTAATTTATCGACCGACTGATCACATGTGAGATTAGCGAGAAAGGCGTGGGCCACGAGGTGTTCCTTAAACGCCAATGTTTCGTAGTCTACCCGCACAGCCTACGGTTTTTAGATTAAACGCTTCTGGATGACACGAAATGTACTGGGTGTTCGATTCGCCGGTGTACAGCCAGGTATTTCCCGTAACGAGAGAAACCAGATTTTTCTGGTCGTATCAGCCAGACACCCCCTCCGTACGCCGTTCGCTCGTTTTCTCAGCTCGCCAGTAGCCATGGCGGATTACAAGATGAGTCTATGGTGTAGGAATCGCATAGAGAGCGCGCTTTTTGCTCGGCTCAAGGCCTCCGCGAGAGATGTGAATGAATCTAGAACCTGTTTCTCCCCACAGGTTCTTCTCACACTTGCCCGACTTCTTTGCGAGGAGTTGAGCGATACGCGATAATTTTACTGAAAATAGCATTACCAGCGCTTTTTACCGCGTCCGGATTTAGTATACATTGTACAGTGCTTTCACTGCTGTTTCGTCGACATTTTGGGGAGCCGAAACCTTTCTTCTTTTATTTCCAGCGAACGCGCGTACATAAAGCTGTTATCAGCTCTGTCGCAACGGGCTGCAAATTAACGAAGCTCAAGGTCGGTTAGAAGGAGGATAAGAGCGGCGCTATTATCATTAACGTTACTATCATTATTGCGAAACATTGTCATTAATATAATTGTTAAAGGGAAGAAACGGACGAATAAAGAGAGTGGGAGAGGTAAAGGGATTGTATCCCCGTGCAGGTAGCGCCACAGGCAATCGGTGCTCTTGTGATACCGGCAGTTTCGAGCGAGTCCTGCCGGTGAGCGTTCGTACGGGTCGAGCGAGCGGGGCTTCTTCCCTCACGTCGACCGGTGGCAGATATCGGTGCATCGTTCCCCGAGTTGCCTGCAAGTTCGCCTCCAAAGCGCAGCGTGCGATACGGACGGCCGTGTAGCAGTGTCATCGACCGTTTTGCTTATCAGCGCGCTTCCGGGTTCGCGGACGCGCGATAAAATTAAGATCGGAGTCGAGATCAGATCGGATCGGATCGGCGCCGATGACGCACCGTTTCGTCCGCGAGACCATGTTCGCGCGGTCGAGGAGCAGTAACGTCCTTTGATCGGAGGCAAGTCTTCGTCAATGTATCTTATGTCCATTTCTACCGGTGTAGATTAATTGTCTCGGGTTCAACACTTACTCTTTGTCTTTTTTGAATTCCTAGAACTAGAAAAAGATAAAGCACTCTTTATCTATTTTGAATTCTTAGAACTAGAAAAAGATAAAGAGTAAGTTACCGAGATTAAAGTTAATCTACACTGGTAGCAATGGACGTTAATCTCTTTTTCTCATCGCTTTATCTTTCCGCTATATTCACCATTATATAACTGCACACGCATTTGCGTCCCTGAATATCTCTTCTCGATAGATAACGTCACGAAAAATTGACTAACAAAATTTTTCCCGCTTTGTCCGAATAATTAAATAGTTTCTCTATAATTGTGTAATTATTTGGAATGTCATTCGCAAAATTAATTGCTTATTGGTCGAGCTGTACAATATATTGGAGCACTTCGTCCGCTTCTCGTTGGTTTACATTCAGACGTGCTTAGCGCTTGCTAGATATCAACACATGCGCCCTCAGAGGACATTGACGTATACAAACGTCATATACACAGCCAGTTCCGCATAATTTAGAGCTCCGACACATTAATCTCGCATACAGTATATTTATATCGCAAGTCACGTACCTACGATGCTACCAGAAACTGCCGGCTTTTGATTTAACTAGAGATTTCTGTTACAGATAAAGGTAAATCTACAATACTAAATTATCTCTCCTTACGATACAAATTACTGAATTACTGAACATTGTTCATAAAAACAAATATCTTCTCAGCTAAGAATTAAATTACAAAATTTCTGTTATTTTTGCGATCTCTCGTCTGTCTATTCAAATTACAAATTGTATTAGACGTTAAGCTAGAAGATACAAAAATTTGAGCACCGCAGTTTTTTTACTTTCAATTCACATTAGCTGTTGTATAAAGGAACATACTGAAGATTTTCGCGATTATCTTAAATTCTAATATTCGTTCAATTCAACTCTTGCATGAAAAGTAGGATAAATTAAAGTTAGTTTGCAGGTGCGGATAATAACTGTTAACTTATTAGATATATATATAAACTTTCCTAGACTTATCTATTCGATTTTACAGAGAGAATAAATATCTTTAATAAATATGTTAATATGACAAAAAATTGATATCAAGTTACTACGATGGACGTGATGCATAAATTTAAATATATATGCGAGTATCCTTCATAATTAAAACCATGTAATTAAAACCATCGTAAATAAGTATGCAATTTCATCTAATTATTATTTCCACCAATATTGACGAAGGTCAAAGTTTTCTAGGTCATCCTAGACATTATTAACGATCATTATATTTTTCTCATAATACTTGAGCGAATACTTGAATAACGTTAACCCTTTCACTGTGGCAATGATCCGTGACCAAGAAGCAGCGATACCTTGATGTTCACGGTATATCGAGTACATACATATATGAAATAAATCACGTTACTAACACCATACGCCATGTCCATTTGCTGCGCGTTACATCGTTAATATTGTTACATTGTATGTGCGTGTAATACGATATTACATATTCGCGCCTTCAAACGGCACGTTCGGATGATAAATATTCCACAAATCGATACAAGCGTCGCATCCTGAGTCAAGCAGTATGCATCGATGTGATAACATTCCAATCACGATAAATACAGTAAGACCTATCGCAAATATTTTTTCGAGCAACGCCACATCATTTGCGGCGAGCTTTAATGTCGCAAGTCACGCGTAACCCATTTCGCTCGATCGTATCGACAATGTTAATACAAACAACGTAATTAACTGTCAGATGTACGCAGCGCGCTATGTATGCACCGTGAACTCACCTATTTCAAGATAACGGTATAAGATCGTAAGCGATGCGCGAGATGCATTACAGTTATGCAGTGTACGCCCGTTTTATTCTGCAGGATTAAACACGCCCCTTTTAACGCTTTGACGGACAGCCGGGAAATGCGATATTAAATAAGTGTAAGTATTCGTAAGAATGCTTGCGTGCGATCGATCCACGTAGAGAATATCTAGAAATTTCACCTTGATACCTGATATGTATTCATGAATATGTATTGATGCACTACGTTGTAAAATTTTATTTGGGAAGATAATATAGCGCTTTCAAATGAGTTTTCTATCCCTCGTACGAAAACACAAGGGCGTGCAGGTGCACACATTTTTACCCTCCACACAGTACTCGTGATTATATGCACTTATATCAACCCATCATTTTCGTGCGTCGCGAAGAGAAATTGAATTTCACCACCGGCTTCTCGAACGAATTTTCCTTCACTTGCGGTTTAAGTAATGCTGAAAAAAAAAAGAGAAATGCATAAAAATGTATTCAGTAAAAGTATATGGCTGTATTGCAAATGCATCTGCCTCTGCTAATGAAATAAATTGACTCTGGACCGAGTCTCTTTGACTGTGGCTATCGATCGACCCTCACCATTTTTTATCAAATCCGCGAGCTGCTCGGAAAAAGATCTGTCTGCGTTATTGGTGTAGCGAATGTGTGCCAGACCGATGCGTTCGAGGACACGCGGCCTCGGGGCCGATATAGTTTTACTTTCTACGGGACGCCGTTCGGTGAAGCGCAAAAAAAATATGGGAGGGACACGGCAATTTTAGGGAGAGGAGAGAAAAGAGAGAAAGAGATCTGTCGAACGACCGAGATATTTACCGCATTTTGTTGGTGCGTGACACCGATTTCGTTCCTTCGACCCACCCATCGAATCGAACTTATATTTTTCGGAGCCGGGAACTTAGTCGAGCCATGTTGAGAACCGGATTTTGAGACCAGACCTCTAGTCGTATATGTAAAAAAAGAACTGTAGTTAGCGGTCTCTCGCTATTATGTAGAGCTGCACGTATAATCGATGAAATGATGAGGGTGATGGGTAGCTGCTGTCCCTCGTTCGCAAGGACAATGGACATCTGCTCCCTGGCACCTATCGCGCTGCCCGAAAGGCACGGCAGGTTCCCATGGCTGGTTGAGAGTCAGGTGTGCCTAACAGTGCAGACATGAAAGCGCGAGCCCTGCAAAGAGCATATCAGACACCCGCATCTCTCTTTCTATTTCTGTTTATACGTCTGTGTATATATATATATATATATATATATATATATATATATATATATATATATATATATATAAAACTGACTTTACGCAAATCCTGTATTTAAGCAAGCGACATAAACTCTCGGGCTACGATGCAGAACCGTCAGAACAGCTTCTGCATTGAAAATGTATTTTTACGATCGCCAGTTCTTGTTAGAGCACACAGAGATTGTTTTGCATTTATTGGCGAAACGCATTTGTGCGGGCGTTAACTTTACGTTCCATATTTGGTAGCCTCGAATTCGTTTGAAAATGAAGAGGTTGTGTCGTAATCCAAGTCCAAATTAGGACTTCGCTCTGGCTCCGCTATGCTAACAGTTTCGACTCACTGTTACTCGATAACAGTTCGATGTAATACTTTCGCATAAATAAAACTTATGGAAAGAAATACAAAATTGTCTTATTTGCAAGAATTATAAGATAAAATCAGCTAAAAGCGTGACGATTCTACCTATTTACGTGACTTAATAACTGAAAACTTAGCTTATATACTCGTCGAATTTGTAATCGCATAGATCGTACCAAAGATATCAACCGTTACCTCAGATACACTCTCGACCAATGCTCTCAGCTTAAGTTTCAGTTTACGCAGACGCATCCTCTCTTATACAATAACGCGATAATAGTATAACGTTTTTTGAAACTTCTGTTGCACGTTGAAAATTTCATCAATTGTCTTTAATATTTTTATTCATTCTTTTGTCATTCTGGTCCTTCTGCTGAACAATATTAAAATATGTAAACGTAATTACATCCGTAATTATATTTAATAGACGTGAAAGACAACTCTTGATGGAACAAATCGCGTGGAAGAGAAAACGCGGTGCAAACGCAATGCGAAAAAACAAGGAATAGGAGGAAGAGAACGTGTAAACGGGTTCATTGTCCGATTACCTACCTGCGATGCTCTCCTCGCGGTTCATTTTGCTCCTTTTTTATTCAAAAACGCGGAACACACATATGGGCGAGCGACAGATGTACATACGCGATGGCGACCGTTTTGTGTACGAGGGCTGACGTCACCCGACGACAAACCTTTCAAGGAAGTCCGAGGCTGTCTCGTGAAACCTCCACCTTTCCCTTCCACGTTTCTCTCCTTTCTTTCCTTTTCTTACTCTATACGTACAGGGTGTTCCGTAGAAATTACCGTAGACGATACCGTAGGATTATTAAATTTGAGAGGCGTTTCTCTCGATCTAATTTTCAACATTATGAGTACTTACCATAAATAGGATATGCTAAAGAAAAAAAAGAAAGGAAAAACAATAATTATGCAATTATTAAAAAAACGTAATTATTAAAAAATAAATTTGTGAAATTCATTACTTATATCTTCGCCCGCTTGAAGCATCTTCCAATCATATATTATGATTTATGTTATGATCTATATTTAGTAAGTAATTTTACTTGCAGCACACTTTCACGATGCGTCTATTCAAACGTCATACGGCCGATACAAGCCCGCAGCTCGTTTCGGCTGTACCTATATCCCAAGACGTTGCGTCTACGAATAACGCCGAAAGCAATGCGTCCGAGAGATCGGAGAAGAAATCGAAGACAGACGATAGATTGGAAGGTATTCTTCCAATCAAAGAAGACATCGATCCGCCAAAAGAACCGATGGACTCCTCTATTCTGATTCGTAAAGGTAGGAATATAATACTATGACATCACAGCAATGTGCGCGTACACATCGTATTTGTGTGCAACATTCGTATTTGTATTGCTTCGCTCTTATCCGTAATAAGTAGTAATAAAATTAAAGTTAATCTTGATTGACATCTTAAAATCGATTGCACCTTTGTCCCCGCTCGAAAGGAATCTCAACGTGGGGACGAAAGGTAGGTCGACGATGGGATCAAATGAAGAGGTCGGATAGCTCCGAATTGCTTTCGGTACCGCGACGACGACGACGGTGGAGCCCACATCGGAAAAGCGGTTACGACGAAACCTCGAACGAGAAAGAAAATGTAACAATAGTTTAACACGCATTACATTAGCTTCAGCTAAAACACGCCGAATAAAGTTTTCGTTCCAAGAGATATTATTTTGAATAATGAACATTTTTAGGGAAATAGCGAACTCCCGAAGCCAAAAAGAATTCCCAGGGTAGAATCGTTGAGAAACCTCTTCAGGACCAGCGGTGATCATTCTCTTAACGGCAAGAGTTCTACGAGAAGCGCGACGATACAGGAGGAGGACGCAGTCGTCAGCGTCAGCCATTGCCCGATGGGGAAAACTCTCAGCGAAGGAGCGATCAGGAAGATCCCATTTCGAGGTATTTGTCTCTCGCAGAATTTCGACGATCGTGAGTTCGCTGAAATCAATCGGGAGATGTTCCTCCGTCAAAAAAAATTGCAACTGAGTCGCAGCATACAGGATCTTCAAGAGCAACAGCGGGTCTTGGATTACATACTCAAGAATCATGGGATCCTGAAGACACGTCAGGGTGACACGTTCGCGAGAGAAACGTTGGAGAACGTTGGAATGAACGCGAATCCGAAATCTTCGGGGAAAACAAAGAGTGGGATCCCGACGCGAACACCTGATCACCAATCTGCCGGTGACGCCAGTGTTAACGAAGCTAAAGGAAATTCGTATCCCCAAGGATTATCACCCGGCTCGCTGACGGGTATAGAAGATTTATTGAGCAATCTGCGCATAGGCTGTGACGAAAGCGGCTACGATTCGGATAGTACACGAGCCGGCGCGGATTCACCGGACAGCGAAAAATCGGTGGTGCCTCCCTTGTTGAAGCCGCGCAGTTTCTCGGTAACGTCGGACGATTATCGCGGCATTGACTTATCGCTATTTGGTGGTATCTCGCGGAAAAAAGATGTAGTAACCGAAACATGTTCATCAGAAAAGTGCAGCTTGAAGGTCGAGAAGGTCAACGCCGCTGATGCCGCTGTCGATGCCGCGGTGAGTAATCCCTCCTTCAATGATTCTACCACAACCCAATCCACCGTGTTAATGTCGGAGGATGATAACGACACGGACAGCTGCGACGAGAATACTTTTGCTGATTTTCTAGAATACCAACCAGATTTAGCGAGAATTTATTCTAAGACAGAAATAGATTTCTTGCCAAAGTCTCGCGAGGATCTGATGAAAGTAGTGTCCGCGAGTACTTCCGCTCTACTCGGCGAGAATTTAACGAAACTCCAAGTGACAGACCGTAACGATCTCGACGTTACACTGCAATGTGACGATGCTGATGCGCGTGGCATCGATGATGCCAAAATAAAAGTCGATTCCGATGAGAGGAAGCTTTGTGTAACGCCGAAAAATCGTGTTAACGTATCTCAGATGGTTAAATTTCAGAATTTACTGAAGGATAAGAAGTCCAAAAATCGAAAATGCTCGAGTCCAAGTGTATTACACCTCTTAGAACATGCCGCGTCTCCGTGCAGGGACAGTCCACCGGCTAACAAAATCCATTCCTTATCTGATGTGATGACTAACCCTTTACGATACTACAGCCCGAAGAGATCGCGTTCCACTCAAGAACTCGATACATTGAACGAAACGAGAAACGCGGCGAAGAAAGTGTTGACAATCACCACCTGCGGGTCCTCAGTTCCTATCGCTTCCGTTATCAAGCCTGTCACTGCCGCTAACAAAATTCTAATACGACGTGAATTGAAAACGATGAAGCTGACAGTGAACCACACGGCGGGACTCGGTATTTCGGTCGAACGGTGCGAGGCGGCCAGGCCATTCTACGTGATCGCCAAGATGGATCCCAACGGCGAAGCGGCTAAGTCGAAACAATTCCGCATCGGCGACGAGATTGTCCGAGTCTGCGGACGTAGGATACGCGGCATGTCGATGGCGGAGGCGCGAAACGCCTTGCGGAGTTGCGTCGGCACGGTCGAACTGCAGATCGCGAGAGAACCGAATTCGGCTTTCGGCGAGGAAATTGGCGACACCTGGGGCAACGCCTTAATTCGAACGCGAAGCGATCCTGACGCGTGGATCTTGAAGAACAAAAGAGCTGAACCGTCAGCTTCCTCCGACGATGCATCTTCGACGAACACTGGAATCCCCTGCGCCGTTGACGACGTGACTGTCAGTCTCCAAAAGATAACGGGTATGAAGAAGTTCCAGATCGTGAAGAAACGAAGCGCCGAGGCGCCTACCGTTCGACGGGGGTCCAGTTTATCTATCGATCTGTTGACAATCATATTGGAAAAGGGCGCACCGAAGAAATTGGGCTTTTCTATCGTCGGCGGCGTGGACAGCAATAAAGGACGCATGGGTATCTTTGTGAAGGATATTATGCCCGGTGGACAAGCTGCGGAAGAAGGTATCGTATTTCTTGCAGCGAATTAAATTTACTTTAGAATATGGAATTAATAAATTAATAAAAATACAAAAAAAGACGTGATAATATGAGAAGAAAGTAATTTCTGCAGCGGTTTACCTGTAATGTTAAAGGTACTCTAAGAGTGGGAGACGAAATTATAGCAATTAACGGCTCCTCGTTGGACGGAATGACGCACGCCAAGGCGTTACAGATGTTCAAGAGCGCCAAAGCTGGGAACTTGATACTTCACGTTGCTCGAAGAGATCCCATGCATAAACGGTTGGGTCACGCAAACCATGCAGTTTAGATTAATATTTAACTATTAATACGGTTAGTTTTTGCTTGGCTCTATTAACAATCACTGACAACCCTATTTACAATCTTTTTTTGCTTCTTGCTTTCAGCGCCGTTAATTATCATAAATATATGATATGATAAATTTCTCTAATAAAGGCTTTTCTATGTTGCAGATACGTTACACAATCAAAGTCGTATGATTGCCTTGACAAATTAACGAAGTCCACCGACGAATAAAACTATTGTCTCATTATAGTTAATTATATTATTAATCTCGTTTCTAAGAACACAATGAAATACTTCGAGAAGAATTTTCCTAAACTCATTGGGTTTATTAAATTAAAAATTTACATCTAAATATTACAAAATTTATATTAAAAAGAATTGAATCGTCGAAATTTTGCGTTCTAAATATTTCATGCATTTCAGTTAACATATTAACGTGCTTTCGATAATATTTTGTATTCAAAGGGGTATATATATGTATATATAGATTGTAATTGAACTCAATTGTGATATCAAATAATTACTTTCATTATATAACGGATAATATTCGTAAAAACTCCTTTTTCTAATAGATCTTTTTGACAAATAAAAACATTTAGCGTTATGTAATATGCATAATATTGAATTTGAAATCTCTAAATAAGATCTCAGAGATAAAAGCAGACCGTATTTATTTAAGCTTTCATATAGTTCTTTTACATTTAATTAATCTATCCTGTTTCAGAAAAAGGAGGATGATAGAAACTTTGCAGAATAATTATTAAATTATATCGCTATTAAAATATTTGCATTTCTTATTCGGGAACACAACGGAACATATCTACTTAGATATGAACGTTATCCTCTAACGTTAAAGAAATGTTAAGTAGAATAATGAAGTAGTATTAGTTAGCAATAACGATATTGTGCAGCTTATAGCCATGTCCTGTTAGATGTGGTACGCTAACAGCTTGGAATATGGTTTAATTTAACAGCATCGTGGGATTTAACAAATGTTTTTATTTAAAAATATATTCTTGTGTAAATCGACCTACACGAACATTAAAAAGCTAGTTAGTTGTGTCCGAAAGCACAAAAGTCATCAACTACGTAATGTTACTACAATAATTAGTAATTCTCGTTAAGTTATTTCGTTAAGAGACTGACATTAGGAATGTCTACCTGCAAAATGCTGTGATAATGATTGTAGTCGCATCGGCTGATATTATACGAGTTGTATACTTAATAATAAATGTGATTTTGTTAAATGAAAACATACTTGGCAAGCTTTCACCTTTCAATCAACTTTATGCTCACCTTACAAAGTACAATGTTAATCTTTAAATTTTTATTTACAGTTTGTTGACATTTAACTCGAAGACATATTAGTGAGGAATTAGCTAAGCTAATTTGTCTTTTAAAACTAGTCAATTTTGTAACGATAAAAATGCCGTGAAGTAAGATGCAGCCATTCGGATTACCTTAAAACGATTAGAAATGTATGAATCGTTTCCTATACGGTATAAATTATTTTTACAGATTCTTTCGTACGTACCGCGGCGAAGACCGTCATTGACAGCGGAAACATATCACCTGCTGTCAGTTTGCATGGCACAATACTTCTGTGAAGTGTTATGAATAACAATGATTTTATTCTTGGTGAGAATTTGTACCATTCTGCCGCGTACCTGAAAGAATATATTTTTAAAAATTAGTTTTTATTGAGATTTTTATCGACATATGTTACGCAAATTCTAGAATATTATAAATTGAAAAATCTAGTTTTTAAGTAAAATCTTATGTAATAATTTGTAATATATCAGAAGTTTTATATATACTCGCGCTTTGTGTAACATACTTTACGTATATGCGATTAAGAAATATTTTTAATTTCGGTTCTATTCTAAAATATTCGAAAATCGATTTAAAGATTTTGAAAACATATTGGAAATGACGGAAATTTACGAAAATATAAAATAATCATTACGCTCGATGGAATATATTCTGACTTTCGTCCATTAACTTCTGGCCGGTATAACACATCACCATCAGTTGCATCAACTGTACCGTGATTATAAACATAAATCTAATTATTTCTTCTAGGTGGTCTAATACATAGACGATCTATAATACATTAAAGGTATTATATATCTGCACGCCATCTGAAATATAATCATATTTTCACGAAATTTACGAAAACAATCAAATTTTAAAATGTAATATGTTATTGCTAATTATTGGAAATATTTTCAGAATGCTAACTATCTGAAAAAATATGGAAAATCAAGGATTTTCAGGGAATTTTAGGTTTAACTTTAGTATGTCACCCAACTTAAGGGTTAAGAACGATGTATATAATTATTTAATGCTTAATGCTTACTCGAACTCCAACTAGACTGAAGACTATAACGCCGAGTAATGCGAAGGTAATTCCGACAAGCTTGTGCGTGTCGTTCAATATGTCGACATACCTAAGAATGATAATTTTAATTAATAGGTATTTTCATAATCATATTTTTGACATGTAATAAATTGTAAGACCTAACTGGCAAGAGATGGTATTCTATTTATCACTACGTATCAACCATACGGATTGTGGTTTCCTCTATGAGTATTCCTCTATGAGTAATAAATTTAATATTAATAATGCTAAAGCATTTATAAGATTCTCCCCCTCCCCAACCCCCTTTTATCACGAAAACTGTTAAAGAATTTGTTGCAAAAAATATCATCCTGGCTGAGGTAATATTTTTTGCAACAAATTCTTTAACAGTTTTCGTGATAGGAGGGGGTTGGGGGAGGGGGGAGAATCTTATAAATGGTTTAGCATTATTAATATTAAATTTATTATTCGTAGAGGACCGCAATCCGTATGGT